>PVIU01022818.1:0-28634 GCA_004026605.1 Ondatra zibethicus | reverse complement strand
GTGGGCCTTGGACTTCCAACAGGGCAGGGCACCATGCCCTCTTTCAAGGAAGAAGGGGGAGGGAGGAGGGGTGGGGGGTAGTGGGAGGGGACCGGGAGAAGGGGAAGAAAGGAAAAAAAAATTTTTTTTTTATCTTTAATTATGTTCTTGAATGGAAAAAATAAAACAAAACAATGTATGGAAAAAAAAAGAAAATAATAAAATTAATAAAAAGAAAAAAAATATCACTTTAAGTTCTGTTAATTCTATGCTGATATTGGTTCTCCACATTCTTGATATATAGAGATAGATGACATGCACAATGATGACAACATTGATGGACACGTTACATGATCCACATCATGGTTCAAAAATCATGCTTTCTATCTACTAGTATGAAAGCATAGTGTTATTACAACAAGAATCAACTTTTTGCCTTAAAAATTACGATGCGTAAGTATGTGTCATCTGTACTATAATACACCCAGATTTCTGTAGAAGCACGTTTTTCTGGGTGCATCTACTAAGGTGCTTCTGAAATAGAGTAAAATCTGAATCAGAAACTGAAAGAAGATTCATCCTCACTATTCTGAAGAGGGACAAAATATAACTGATAATGAAATAAAACAGTCATCAAAAGTCTCCTAACCAAAAAAACTCAGGAACAGATGGTTTCAGCACATAATTCTGCAAGATTTTCAAAGAAGAACTAATACCAATATTCCTCAAATTGTTCCACACAAAAGAAACAGAAGAGACATTGCCAAACTCTTTTACATGGCTACAGTTACCCTGATCCCAAAACCATACCAAGACATGACTAGAAAAGAAAATTATAGACCAATATCACTCATGAACATTGATGCAAAAATACTCAATAAAATACTAGCAAATTGAATCCAAGAACACATGAGAAAAGTCATGCAACATGGCCAAGTAGACTTTATCCCAGAGATGCAGGGATGGTTCAGCATATGAAAATCAGTCAATGTGATCCACCATATAAACAAATTAAAAAAAAAATCACCTCATTTGATGCTGAAAAAGTTTTTGACAAAGCAAAACATCTAGGCACACTGTCTCAGTGGGTGAACCAACCACTCACAGTCCTGACTTCCTTGTTCATCTTCTCCCTCCTTCTGCTCTTCAACTGGACCTAGTCTATTTGGATGCACACCTTCCTAGGCCTGGATGGAGTGGGGAGGGCCTTGGACTTCCCACAGGGCAGGGTACCCTGCCCTCTCTTAAGGATGGAGGGGGAGGGAGGAGAATGAGTGGGGGAGCTGGAGGGGAACGGGAGGAGCATAGGAAGTGTAAATTTTTGAATGGAAAAATAAAAATACAACATCCATTCATGATAAAGGTCTTGGAGAGAGCAGGGATACAAGAACACACCTAAATGTAATAAAGGCAATATGCAGCAAGCCAACAACCAAGATGAAACTAGAGAGAAATTCAAGGCAAATCCACTGAAATCAGGAACAAAACAAGGTTGTTTACTTTCTCTATATCTATTCAATATTGTTCTTAAGGTTCTAGCTTGCTTGAGCAATAAAACAACAAAAGAAGATCAAGGGATACAAATAGGAGAAGAAAAAGTCAAATTTCTAATATTTGCTGATGATATGAGAGTTTACATAAATGACCCCGAAAATTCTACCAAGGAAGTATACAACTCTTAAACACCTTCAGTGATGTAGCAGGATACAAGATTAACTAAAAACATTCAGTAGCCCTCCTTTATACAGATGACAAATGGGCTGAGAAAGAAATCAGAGAATTATCACCCTTTATAATAGCCACAAATAGCATAAAATATCTTGGAGTGTCTCTAACCAAACAAGTGGAAGACCTATATGACAAAAAATTTAAATCTTTGAAGAAAGAAAATGAAGAAAGCACCAGAAAATGGAAAGTTCTCCCATGCTCATAGGTATGTAGAATTAACATAGTAAAACCCCACAATCTTAAAAAAAAAAACAATGTACAGATTATATGAAATGCCCATCAAAATTCTTCACAGACCTTGAAAGAACAATATTGAATTTCACAAGGAAAAGCAGAAAACCCAGCATAGCAAAAACAACCCTGTACAATAAAGGAACTTCTGGCGGAATCAGAATCCCTGACTTCAAATTCTACTACAGAACTACAGTAGTGAAAACAGCCTGGGTTTGGCATAAAAACAGATAGGAGGATTAAGGAAACCAAATTAAAGACTTTGATAATAATCCACACACGTACAAATACCTGATTTTTGACAAAGAAGTAAAAAATATAAAATATAAAAATGAAAGAATATTCAACAAATGGTGCTGGCATAACTGGATATCAACATGTAGAAGAATGAAAATAGATCCATGTGTATTGCCATGCACAAAACTCAAGTTAAATTTAATCAAAGTCTTCAATATAGAACCAACCACAAAGAACCTCATAGAAAAGGAATTGGGAAGTACACTTGAATGCACTGGCACAGGAGACCACTTAATAAATATAACCCTTGTAGCACAGATACTGAGAGAAACTATTAATAAATGAGACCTCCTGAAACTGAAAAGCTTCTGTAAATCAAAGGACAAGGTCAACAAGACAAAATGGCAGCCAAAGAATGAGAAAGATCCTAAATGCTCAACATTCTTAGCCATCTGAGAAATGCAAATCAAAACAATTCTGAGATACCATTTTCTATCAAAATAAAACACACTGATGACAACTTAAGCTAGAAATGATGTGGGGTAAATAGAACACTCCTCCATTGTTGGTGAGAGTTCAAACTACCATAGTCGCTTTGGAAATCAATGTGGTGATTTCTCAGAAAATAAGGAAACAACCTACCTCAATACACAGCAATATCACTTCGGGGTATTTTCCTCATAGGATGCTCAATCATATCACAAGGACATGTGCTCAACTATTTTCATAGCAGCTTTATTTGTCATATCTGGAACCTGGAAACAACCTAAATGCCCCTCAACCAAAGAATGGATAAAGAAAATGTGGTACATTTCCATAATGGAGTACTACACAGTGGAAAAAAATAATGAAATCTTAAAATTTGCAAGCAAAAGGACAGATCTAGAAAACATCATATTGAGTGAGGTAACCCAGACTCAGAAAGACAAATATAATATGCAGTCACTCATATGCGGCTTTTAGAAATAAAGCAAAGGAAATCCAGCCTATAATTTACAATCCCAGTGAACCTTGTCAACAAAGAGGACCCTAAGAGAGACCTATATTGATCTAATTTACATAAGAAGTAGAAAAATAAAAGAACTCTTGAGTAAATTGGGAGTGTGGGGATCATGGGACAAAGTAGAACAGGAGCAGTCAGGATGGAAGTGGAGTGGAGAAAAATATATAGCTCAATGAAAACAATTTTTAAGTAGAAAAAAGTCATTCTAAAAAAATAAAGTAGGCATTCCTTCAATTTGTATGTTCAGATAGATAGTGGAGCTTTTGATTTTTATGCACTTAGATATAGGATGAAATACACAGCTAACTTCGTTAGTCATGATGTTTCAGCTAACATTTCATGAGATTGCTTAGCAACCAATAAGAATGCATGCCAATTCACCAATTAAACTTCTTACATAACTATATATATTCTACATTTTTCTGTTCTTTAATGATTCAGTACTAGTGCAATAATTTTCTTTTTTATAGATATACCCTTTATTCGATTTATTCGAAAGTAAGAGACTATATGGCATGTCAATTTCCTGCCTCATTGTCAAATACAAAAATAGGAAGTAGATATCAGAGAGCATTAGTTACTTGAGTAAGAATAAACATATATAAAAAGTAAATAATGATTTTTTAAAGAGATGTCTTAGTGGCTAAGAGAACTTGCTGCTCATGCAGAGGGTCTGAGTGAGGTTCCCAGAACCCACACTGGGTAGTAACAAAAGCCTATAGCTCATGCTACAGGCAATAAATCCTCCAATACATACTCATACAGAAAGTTACACGAACACACAAATCTATACATAATTGAAAGTAAGATAAATCTGAGAAAAACAATGGTCACAATTTATTATATAATTTACTTGCCTAACATGCACAAGGGCCTTGATTTGATCACCAATATTGAAAACAAATGATAATCCAATGTATTAACAATCCAGTGAATAAAAACTGAATCACTTTATTGAATCAAATTGTCAAACACTGAGGAATACTAAGAATGATCATAAACCATACTTGGATTGATGCACATTATCTTGTATTGCTGAAGGGGATGAAAACCAATGCATCCAGTTGTAAATTGAGCAACAGTATTATTAGAATTGGAAAGATAGAGGTTATAAAATTCAGCAATTCTATGCAGCAATTTCTTTTATATAAATTCTGTTAATTGACCCAGAAAAAAGATGCTAAGAACCAGTTAGAAAACTATTTTTTAAATCCAATATTTCTATAGATAATACAGGAGATTACAGCAAATCTATTTGAAAAAAAAACTTAAGTAGTTCCTGTGTAGACACTAATGACTAGAGAAAAATAAGTTTTAAAGTGTTAACTAAATACAACATTGATATGGAAAGTGAGAAACTTTTTGTAAGACAAAAAGGATTATAAATATACTTACATGTAAAATATAAAAGCAAGAGCACAAAACCATCAATATTTTCCCAGAGAATCGGGAGAACAACTGTATTAGCAATTGCTTATATCTACATTTAGAATTCACTTATTATAGCATTTAGTTAGAATTCACTGCTTCTAGATTATCCTTATCTATTCTTTTCTCTACCCTACAAACATATTATTGTAACTATTGATTTCTTTGTTTTTTATTTTTGCATTGTATTTGGCCAAACAAAGCTTTGACAAAATATTTGACTTGCCTACAGTGATTCTTCCAGAAATACAACTTCATATTCATAATGAAATATTTCATATTTTAATTTTTCTCTGTTTAGAAGACTCTTTTTCCAATTTGATCTAGTTGTATTTTTCTGTATCCAGTCATATAAGGCAGTTAGACTTGGAAAGCACAATTTTCTGTTGGACTGTTAGGTATAGTATTGCTAATGGAAATATCCACTGGTGCTAAATGCCTCAAATAAATAGTGTTTTCAGTCATAAATAAAGTGAATGTATTTTAGAAAATGTACATATAGCATTATCCTATTCATATGAAATGTCATGCTGCCCTTTTTAGCTTTTATTGTCAACTTGACATGGTCTAGCATTAGCTGAGAAGAAAGTATCTACTGAAGAATTGCCTATATCAGATTGGCCCTGGGGGCATGCCTGTGAGACACTATTTTAATTATTAATTGATTCAGGAAGATCCATCCTACTAGAGGCCCTTGTCCCTGGGCATATGGTCATGTGATCATCTGACGCACATGTGTGTGTTTATACACACACACACATACACACACACACACACACACACACACACACACACACAGTTAAGCATGAGACAGTGAGCAAGGAAGTAAGGTGTTCCACGAAAGTTTCTACTCCAATTGCCTGCATTGAGTTCCTCATCTGCCTTCCCTCAGTGATGAACTATAATCTGTGAGTGTAAGCAAAATATATAATTACTCTCTCAGGTTACTTTTGGTCAGAGTGTTTTATGACATGAAGAGAAAGGAAGCATGAGCAACAAGACAGATTCGTTCATAGAGATAGTTTAAAAAATCATTGACAGGCAAGGGATCAAGGAAGATATGTGAAGGATGATTGCTAGTGAGCAAGAGGTTTCTGTTGGGATAGAAAATGATCTGAGTATTACACAATCCTCTAATTAGGTACAACTTTGACTATATTAAAAGCATCAGAATCACCATTCTAAAGTTTTTAAAGCTATGATATTTAAGTTCTTTACCTGTTTTACATTTAAATTATGAGAAATAAAATTTTTCCATGATCTGAGTGTGAGTTAGTACTTTAATTGTAGTGAGTTTGAATGTCAGTTATATCTCCCTCCACAGGATTGAACACAGTAAAGTTGCTACTTCTAAGTTTCAAATCTTAACGCTTGGTGTGCCAAGTAACCTGTCTTCTGTGACTTCATCATCCTATATTGTATTTCCTTTGACATAGTGCTATAAGTGTTTCAGTGGTTATTAAAGTGTAGTCCTCCCCTATATGTCTCAAAACTCTCAGCCATTCAGTCCTTGTGCACTCATGTATAATTAGTTCACATGTGTTCTTATAAATTACATAATTAATTTCATTAGAATCACTGAGTGTTGCTCTTTACTTTCAATTGTAGTTGATGAAAAACTCTTTGGATTTTTTTATTCTCATGTCATTCCTTTCAAAAGAAAAGTATTGGAATTCAATATCCTGATTGGTGTGGTCTATGAAGAATAGGATGTGATTGTTCTTCCATTGAATAATTAAGGGACTTTTATGTGAAGCCTCCTGTAGTATTTATGTATTTTAGTTAACACATATCTATAGGCATAGTAATAATTCTAATCATATTGAATCATTAGTAATGATATTCTATGCTATCTGTACATAAGACAGTCATTACTGTACCAAAATAAATGGAGTCAGGAACTTACGGTAATTGATTATTAAGATAAAATGTGGTTGGCACTTATTTATGTAAGTATATACTTACTTGCTTCTCAGATACAGTCCAGTACTTTTCTTAATAACGCAATGACAACTGGAAAATAGCAACATTTTAAGCAGTTACAAACTATGGTACTATTAACATTTCCTTAGCCATGCCTG
Source organism: Ondatra zibethicus (assembly GCA_004026605.1). NCBI lineage: Eukaryota > Metazoa > Chordata > Mammalia > Rodentia > Cricetidae > Ondatra > Ondatra zibethicus. Next base: position 21,947 of record PVIU01022818.1, on the reverse strand, counting down.
ACCATGTATCAGAAAGCCTTATAATGCGATCTAAGCAGAGGAATGCAGAAAATTGTTAAAAATGGCCGATTTAGCAGGGAATTAAACAGCATGCTTGTAACCACAGCATTAAAGACAGAAGATTGACAGTTAGAGGCAGAGATGGACCTGGGGGAGATAGTTTATATGTTTAAAAAGAAAGTATATGCACGTAGATGTGTCTGAAATAAAGATTTTCAGCATTTAACTAAGATATCTGGATTTAGAAGAAATTTTATTTTATTTGTTTTTGCTTTTACGTCTTTTATTTTTCAAATTGCTTAAGAGAAAAAGAATCACATTTACACACTTAAAAGAAAAGACTAACATATTAGTGAATTTCAAAATGTACCCCTATAACAATCATTGTAATAGTTGCAATTTTAATTATAAGATTGCATATGTATGTGTATATCACTGGAAGAAAAGGAAAGTTATTAGATAAATTTGATGTAAACCATCAATATACTTTGGCATTTTCAAATGAAAACTATTCAAGTAAACAAAAGCAAAAGAACTTAGGGGCACAGGACAATCTCAACTATGACATTGTTGGAAACAACACACTGTAATTCTAAAGTATCCCATTTAACAATAGTTATGATCTGTTGGGCATGGTGGCTCATGCCATAATCCCAGTACTCAGGAGGCAGATGTAAGTTTATATCTTTGAGTTCAAGGCCAGCCTGCTCTACAGAGTGTATTCCAGGACAGCCAGCGCTACACAGTGAAACCCTGTCTTGAATAAACAAACAAACAAACAAACAAATAAATAAAAAGTTCATAACATTTGGGTCAACTTCTAGCAAGTATAGTTAAATTATTTTCTAAAACACAAAATGAATGTAGTTAGAAACCTCTTAACTGAATTAAATGCATTTTAATTGTGAGCTTTTAAGTTTAATGGTTTTTTCAAGTTCATGCTTCAATAAGCCTAAGTCATAACTTTGTTTGTAACATTTAATTACAAGAACATGTTATATCTATTGGCAGGGTTGGGGGCTTGCAGGCCAAGGCAAGCAGGCGGAGATTACAGAACAGATAGCAGGAGTTGATTCTCCCTTCCACCATGTAGATTCAAAGTGTCAATTTCAGATTCTCAGGCTTGAGACCAAACATCATTTCCCATAAAGGCATGTTACTCACTTCCTCATGTCCATCAGATCAGTGACATTAGCAGTGTCAAAGATTAATGGTGAATATTTGCAGTTTACTCTTTTTCTTATCCCTCAAATTGCATACAGTGGGATTTTGTGTTTTAGCATGGCTTTTTCTGTAATATACACATTATAGTTTTCATTTTCAGTGCTCCTCTCACGACAGCTTCATTCTTTACACCTGTTCATTGAATATGTAGAGGGAGGCTGGAAATGGGCACATGGGAGAGGTCAGAGGACAGCTTGTGGTGTTAGCAATCTTCCATTTTCTGGGTCCAAACCACCCATTATTTTTCCTTGTTGACTTATATAGCTGAGCTGATCCTCACTTTTTTTTACCACTTCAAAATACTAAGAAATAAAAACAAGAACAAAATGAAACAAACAAACAAAAAAGAAGAGAAGATCTCTGTTCCCCCAGTCTTATTTCAATTGTACCAAAATAATGGATAGCTTATGTAATGCTCTCGAAATTTGTTCATTATTAGAGATTTGTTTATTGCTAGGCAAACACTTGTTCTATACCTTAATCATACAAAATACTGCTTCACGTCTCTTAAATATGTAGAATATGTGGAAAATTGCTCTTTTAGTTTCCTAGTATTTAAAAGTCCTCAGTTATATTTCTGGCATTTTGATTTTATTTTAATTTATTTGTTGACTGAAAGCATATCTGAAACAATTTCTAGTCTATCTAATCTGTTAGATGGTGTTTGATAACTAGAATGTGCTCAATTCTGCAATCATTTTCATAGGATTGTATTCTCCACATATTATGTGCAATATTCAATAAATGACAGATAAATCAAGTGAATTGGAGATCCATTTCTGACAAAAATATAATGTATCATTTGTGTGCTTAACCTCACAGACAGGAAACTGAAAACTGTGGTAATGGACTTCTTTAATAGATGTCTTATAATTTTCCAACTTTTTGGATATGGCATATATCCAACTTTTGGATATGGCATATTTTCCAACTTTTTGGATAAGTCCATATATGGTAATGGACTTCTTTAATAGCTGTCTTATAATTTTCCAACTTTTTGGATATGGCATCAATAGATGTACAATTTTAGACAGTTATATCCTAAAGAAGAAAATTTCACTTCTTTATCAATATTTAAAACATGTCTTTCCCCTAAGAAATTTTATTTCAGTGGAATTCTGTTTTTCTAAATTAGTGTTTCAGTTTCTGCTCATTGCTGTTGATGTTCATTGCCTCCAAATTTAAATCCACAATCAAATGCTTGCACTTAAAACTGTGAAATGATTATATCAAAACTTTCTTTCACCTTTGTTATAACGTTGTGAATAATTAGAGGATGCTGGCAGAAAAATACAAAACATATTACAATAAATGATGAACATTTTTCTTGATTCGGAAAAGAACTAGGTTCCTATTTTGTGGATAGTTTGCCTATCACCAGTTTTTTTTTTTTTTTCCTTTTCAGTAGAGCATTCTTCAGGGTCAAGTCAAAGGCTTATATACTACCTGGCTCACGGAAACAGAATGCAATTCATATTTAGTTGCACAGGACCTCCATCACACAATTCCCTTTCCATACAGAGGGAAAAAATAATACATTTTACCAAAACAACTTTACTGTGTGACAAGGAGACCCTACCTTCCAAGTCCAGAACAATCTGGATTCATTCTAGAGCTGAGAAAGGCATACCTTCCCTGAAGCTTTATATCTTAGGTAGTTGGTTTGTGTCCACTCTATGATTTCTGTGTTCTTTGGAACTGGCTTCATGTCTAGTCCAGTCTCTTTCTAAAGTAACCAATTATGCTAATAATTGGCCTATTTAAATTAAACCGTGTCTCCTTGTGCAATATGAATAGCTGACATGCTCTTTGCCTTCCATCTTATCTCCATTTGTCCTACTGTTCCCAAACTTTCACAGTTTCACTTTAATTTTGATCACCATGTTCCTGATGCATATGCTGCCACTAAATATTTACTTTGTTGATTTATCTTTACCTTGTTCTTCAAATTAGAAAGGATGAAAGTTTTTGTAAGCTCCCTTTTATTTGAGAATGACCGCCTTGCCTAAAGCAGGAAAGCATTTGCCTGGCATATTTGATCTAGTTTCATTTTTGTTTGCAGTGTCACAACCAGAGGCAGAGGTTGTGACACTATCATTCTGAGTCATCCAGAACAGATGTATGCCTTTAAACAAATCATTCTAAGCCTCATCAAAGAGATGTATGCCTCAGAAATTATTGCAGATGAGAAGGAATTCATATCACTTAAAGCAACTGCAATCCTCACATTAGTCAGTGATGTTTTAACCATTCTCTTACTGCTGTAATGACTTTTCCTGTAAATTTTCTTGTTTAGAAATGTTAGATAGATATATTATAGGCATTTTTATATAATTTTATATAATAATTCCCACTTAGGATTTGCACATATCTCTGCTTATTCCAAGACATATATTACCATCTTTCTTTCACCATCCAGCATTAGTTTTCTATCTGCAGTTAATTATTTAATATATGTATCCATTTGTCCCACATATACACCCAAAAGGACAGTATAATATTTTTTTCCTTGAAACTTATCCCTTTCAGCTGAAATTAACAATGATAAGTCCTCATTCAAACCCTGAAACTAGAAACTGTCTTTGGCATCATGCCCACAACTAACCACAGCACTACACATTTCACATATTCTTTGTACCTTGCATATTGATTGTAATTACCCTGTCACTACAGATTTAATGGATGTACTCTTGAGAGCTAATTGAACTGCTAGTTCCTTACCAGCTAGAGGGGTAATTTGCAACTGTAACTGTGACCCAATAATTTTTCCTATACCTACATTTATTGGAGCAAAATTTAATATTCTTAACAAATTAAATCAATTCTGATTCTTAATATGCTATTACCCATCCACCAATTTTCGGTTGTACTTTCTTTCTTTTAAGCATGTTAAGTCTTTTTAAATGAAAATATAGTATAATTTCTCAATCTCCTGGTTATTCTATAAGCAGTGGGTCTGAGGCAGTAGCCTTTGAACCTACTGGCTATTTTAACCTCAACTTTTTAGGATTTTACTAGTGTGGGAGGTCCTTCTGTCTATGTGTTGTTTTATTGGTTAATGAATAAAGAAACTGGCTTGGCCTGATAGGACAGACCTTAGGTATGCAGGGAAAATTAAACTGAATGCTGGGTGAAAGGAGGCAGAGTGAGAGGGAAGCCATGTAGGCCCTCTAGAGCCGGACAGACCTTTACCCAGTAAGCCACAGCCAAGCGGCGATACACAAATTACTAGAAATGGGTTCAATTAATATGTAAGAGTTAACCAATAAGAAGCTAGAGCTAATGGGCCAAGCTAATGGGGCAAATTTAATTAATACAATTTCTGCATGATTATTTTGGGGCTGTGCTGCTGAGCAGCTGGGAACCAACAAGTGGCCTCCTTACAACATTTTACTTACTATATTAATCTCAAATTCTTTTCTAACCACCAAGGGTTATTTTTATATGTATCTTAAAAAGGTAATTACATCTACTAATGAATCCACAAAGGAGCTTATAGAATGTAATTTATTGCATTATTTCCATTTAAATATTTCTTCTCTTTGATCAACTTTCAAAAGTTCCATTCAATAGACTTTGACACGCTTCATTTAGCAGAATAAACTCCACACACAGTGTCGTGTTTTAAAATGTTCTTTTGATGAATCATCTAAAAGGCTTACAGACAAAATAGCATAATACAACATAGCAAATGTATAGTAATATTTTCATCCTATGCACCAAAATATCTAGAACTCTGTTTAACGTGTCCTAATACATGCCCTCTGCTATATTTAGTCACTATTAAACAGCCAGACTTTAAAATAATCCTCCATAGAAAAGATAAATAGGACAGGGGAAGACTCCTGTAGGGCACTAAGGTGCCATAAACTAGATTAAATGAGGAAGAAACTTTCAAAGACCATAGAAGGTGAAGGACAGTGTGAAGTTTTGAAAAGGAAAAAGGTCCTGTTTGTCAATTCCTCACAATACGTTCCCTAGAGACGAAAATCTCAAACTTGATCTATGTATCAGGGAGAAAGGAATAGAAGCAGCATGCTCAGGGGAATTTAGCTATAAACAAATAAATTGGTGATGTCTCTTTTAAAACACATTTTCTGTCTATTTGGTGGGTTTTTGATTCCCACTATGATATTACAACTGGTAGTTTACAACTTTGCAGCAGGAAACCTCGAATTGCATGGTTCATGAGTATAAAAACAGAAGGAAAAATAAAATGTCTTGCTCGCTATAGCCTGGTACTAAATATAAACAAATATGTAAATCAGTAAAGCAAATATTTTTCTTTGCATTTTATCTTGGCTCACTGAGACTTCTTGTATGCCCCATATCCTAGATAATAGGAAAATAAGCTAATTTTAGACCAGCCATTTTAAACTCAGTGGAGACAAAATAAAATCAGTGAAAATTATTCCCATATTTTGTAGGGTTATATTTAGCAATGAAAATAAATAAAACACAATAAAGGTTGTATAAGACATGAACAAGGTAGGAGTTTTGCTTCCTATAAAAGGACAGATAGCTAGCACCCAGGTGTTATATAGTTCTGCTGGAATGCTGTGAGCACCAACTCTTCCTACGCCAGAGGTTCTCAGCCTTCCCAACTCTGTGAGCCTTTAAGATAGTTCTTCATGTTGTTATGACCCCAACCAAAAATTATTTCACTGCTACTTTTTAACTGCAATTTTGCTACTGTTATGAATTGTAAATATCTGTGGGGGTTGTAGGTAAAGAACCACTGTCCTCTACAGTTTATTATGTTTTCATATGGGAACTTATTGAGTGGAACCTGGAATTAGCTGGGAATTATAAAAAATATTATTAATTTTGTGGGTTGTTTTAGGGCATTTTTTCTTTTTGTTTAACTGAAAACAGACTATTTTCCGATACGATATATTTGAACCAGTTTCCCATTCTCCAATAATTCATAGATCCTCCATACTCCACACCCACCTTCATTCACACTATCTTTCTCTCTCTCTCTTTCTCTCTCTCTCTCTCTGTCTGTCTGTCTCTAATTAGAAATAGACAAAAGCAAGAAAAACAGACAAACCAGAATAGAACACAACAAACAGAAAAATAATGAGCCGAAGAAAAATTACAAGAAGCACAAATAGACACCGAGACACAAAATCACTCACAGGGAAATCCTACAAGAACAGAAAATCTGAAACTATAATATATAATCTAAAGACCTTTAAGGTTAAAAAAATGCCCAGAAAAAACAATATAAGACAATAAGCCTCCAAAAATAGAATTGAACTCATTTAGTGTTGGCCATTTACTGCTAGACAAGGATCCTGCCTTTAACAGTTTTTTGTATACCCAATGAGATGTTGTTGAAGAAATAAAATTTGTAACTACGTGTGACATTGCTGGATGGAGGTGTCACATTCCTTTAAGCCCAGCACTTGGGAGGTAGAAGTAGGTGGATCTCTGTGAGTTGGAGGCCAGCCTCGTATACAAGAGCTAGTTCCAGGACAGCCTCCAAAGCTACAGAGAAATCCTGTCTCAAAAAATAAAAAATATACATGTTTTGTGTATGTTGATATAGTATTTCATCTTGAATTCTTATCTCCTTTTCTTCTGTTTTCTACAAAATGGGTACTCATTTGGGTGCATTGGAAGAAATCTGATGCTTGTTAACTCTAGAAAGAGAGAAAATTTCTAGTGATTAAACATATGTATTTTGATGAGATTTTGCTGATAATTTTTATAAGACTCCTGAGCTGGTGATGATTGCCTTTTAGATGTATATTGTTGGTTATCCTGCTAGATGCCATAGTCCATTGGATTTGAATCTGGTACCAGAGTGCACCAAGTTCCTACAGAAGTGGCCAGATCCTGAGTTTTAGTTAGTCATAACTCTTCTCTATACTCCCTCTGGTTAGAGGGACAATGGCTTCTTCTCTTTCATATTCTGAATTGATCCAGGATGCAAAAAATAAACATGCACATTATCTGTGGATTTCCAAGATCCTGTGTAGCAGGCTTTTTCTTTTGGGCCACCTACCAGCTCCCACAGAGACTTCTTATTAGTTATGAATGCTTGGCCTTCTCTTGTACTTGTCCCACCTCTTTCTTTTCATCTATGTTTGGCCTCGGGGCTTTTTTTAAAAACCTATCTTTTGTTCTGTATCTCACTTTCCTTGCTTTCCTTGTCTGTCTGCTGTCTGACTGGTAGCTGCCTTACTTCTGGCCCCAGGCATGTCCCTCTTTTCTCTATTGTTCTATTCTCCTTCTCTTTAGAATCTAGATTTCTGTTCCTACTTATTCTTTTTGCCTCTCAACTCTGCCTATCCTTCCCCTGCCTAGCTTTTGGCTGTTAAGCATTTTATTAGCCCAATCAAGTGACTTAGGCAGGAGAGGTGAAACAAGTGCAACACAACTTTGCATAATTAAACAAATGCACCATAAACAAATGTAACATATCTATACATCATTAAAAAAACCAGCATAAAGAAATGTAATACATCTTTCTGTGCTTAAAATAATATTCCACAACAATCCTGTTTCTCACATGTTCTTTGAAGTACATGAGAATATGTGTGTAAAGCAAATAATTTTTTAGTGTTTTATTATTCTGTATAAATACTGTAATTTCCAAGTTGAAATAACTATGCTTAAATTACAGACTGATTTAGAAATTTAGGAAATATAATAGCTAACCTTTTTTTATTTCAAAGTACTTGTTGCTTTGATTCGAGTCATAGCAAATATGGAAACATTAACAAATATTCATACATATAATCAATAATGCTTCATATTGAAAGGCACTAGAGAAATGAATGAGTACATGAAAATGTGTGCTTGCTGTACAATCTTGATGGCAAGTGTTCAAATTCAAAGAACCTATATAACAATCCAATCATTCTACAAATCAACAATTTTCAATCTGTGGATTGTGACACCTTTGGGGTTCACATATCATATATCATACATATCAGATAACAATTCTAATAGCAAGATTACAATTATGAAATAGCAACAAAACAATTTTATGGTTGGAGGTCACCACAATAAGGGAACTCTATTAAAGGATTGCAGCATTAGGAAGATTGAGAACTCCTGTGATAAACCTTATAATGCCTGCTCCAGGGGTATGAAGACAGGAGGATTACTAGGGATTGGTGACTTCTAGTCTAGTTAAGCAAACCTATACGCAGGGTTGAGGGAGAGACACAACCTCCAAGTAAAAGATGGAAAGTAAAGTTGGAGGGCACATAACATCCTACGGCTTACAAGAGGATGACCAGGTATGTGCACACACGAACATGCATATGTCCATACATATGTGTCTTACACTCATAAATACATAAAAAATCAGAAAATACAGCAGATTTAATTTATTAATCAATTAAAAATACTACTTTTAGGGAAAAGTAGGTTTTGGCAATAACTGTACTTAAAGAGATTGATAAAATACCAAAATGATCTGCTTTACACACATAGTCACATGTAATTTGAAGTACATATGAGAGACAGGACTGTTGTGGAATATTATTTTAGGTAGCCAAAGATGTATTATTTTTTTATGCTGCTTTGGTTAATAAATTTTAGGTTTAGAAAAGAGACTATAGATGAACAAAAGTGTCATGTTGAGTATTATAATATAATATAATATAATATAACATAATATATTATAAGTGATATATCATAGATTTTTATAAAATAATATAATACAATAATATATGATAATTCTCTTATATTAAATGATAATTAATAATAATAATTGTTATTAATATAATAAAATGCCCTTTATATAATAATCAAAGTAAAATCTGAAGTTAACTTAGTTAAATATTACAACATAATAAATGTCTGGCAATTAATAACTATGTCTATTTGATGTTCTTTAGCAAAACTAACATTCTTGCTTTATGATCTGTGAGACCTTTTATAAGACACTCTGTTTTTGAACTTTTATCTTTTCAATAGTGTAATAATCTTAGCTACTCACAGACATTACTGCTATGATTAACATGCATATTAATTAGTTAGCTGGAAGCTGGAAGCTGTCCCAGTACATGGTATAAACTGTTTTCTATGATGACAGTAGTAATGTTTAATTATTGATTTTTGTGTATTATTGTTGCCAACATAATTTCAACATGTTTCAACTTCTCCTCATAACTTCTTAGTCTTATATAACTTTTTTTATAGAATATATAATTTTCATGATTCTATTATTAATCTACCATTTTAATTGATATAATTCATATTGCATTTGACCTATGCATTATTTCAATTATTGCTTTAATCATTATAATTTTACAACAGTGTCATGGTTGAATCAGTATCTATTTAAGTGAGAGGAATCAAATATCACTTCGTTTCCATCTCTCTCACACCCTGTTTTCTGAGATCGCCCATTTGTAATTTGATGCTTATAACAAAACTGAAACATTTTATAAAAAGTATATTATTTTCACTAGCTACTCATATTTTTGTTGAAATATACCCTGCTCAAATCACTGATGAGTATATTTTCCTTCAAACCACATATATTATAAAGTAATGAATATGAGTTCACAGATATGAGAAAGGTGGAGAAAATACATGAATGTCTCATAGAATGTCTATTTTTTTGTGTTGACGCTGATAGCATCATGCTGTCAGGACATGCTGCCTCCAAGGTTTGTCAGCATCCTCTTTGGAGTAGAATTCTGAGCTGCACCTCACTCATTAAGAGTGCAAAATTGGAAAGCTTGTGAAAATGTAATCGAAAAAGGGGGCTATGTTCCAGCTTCAGCAAGAAGCAGAACTTGGCAGTAGATTTGGCCAAGTGCTTCTTCCTTTAGAATAAAAGTTAGAATAAAGGGGTTATGGAATTTGCTTCCATTCCTAAGGAAAGCTACTAAGGTCAGGCATCTGTCAGGGGTGTCCCTGAATGGAGGCCTAGAGAGGACATTGTACGAAGCTGTGAAGTTGAAGCCTGGATTGCTTCGGAGACCAGAAGATGTGAAAGATTCCCAAGTCATGGGATACCTACCAAGGAGAGCTGCTAATAGCACATGGAGCCAGCCTAAAAGAAAGTGTGTTGTGGTCAACACAGCTACAGGCGTTGGAGATCTGAGGAGGGATTTGGTGTTAGAAATGGAGATGCAGGATTTGGAGTTTGCTCAGATGGTTTTCAGTCTTGCTTTCATCCAGTATTTCCTTACTATGCTACCTTCCCTACATTTTGGAATGGTAATGTATACACTGTTCCATTATATGTTGGAAGTATGTGATCTGCTTTTTGATTTTTTTTTACAGGTATTACAGTTAAAAGACAGCGTGAATCTCAGAAGAGACTTTGAACTTTAGACTTTTAAATATTGCTGTGACTGTGATAAACTATGGGGATTTTTGAAGTTGAATAAAATGAATTTCGCGTAATGTTATCTTTACAAGCTTAGGGGGGCCAGGGAGTGGAATGTGGTGGTTTGAATGCAATAGGCACCATAAAGTTAAGTAATGGCACTACCAGAAAGTGTGGCCTTGTTGTAGTGGGTGTGACCTTGGAGGAAGTGTGTTACCATGAGGGTGGGTTCTGTGGTCGCCTATGCTAAATATTGCAGTGTCACAGTCTATTTTCTACTGCCTTCTGATTGAGATGTAGTGCCACGTCTGCAGCATTCTACCACACTCCCTGCCACGATGGTAACAGAATGAATATCGGAATTGTAAGCCACCACTACCTCAGTTAAATGTTCACCTTTTTTTTTTTTTTTAAAAAAAAAAAGCAGAATCTCGAAGTTGTCTATGGAAGTGAGAAGAAAGCTCAAACTACTGTCCGTGGCCTCTAGTTTGAAAACTATTCTAAAGACCCTGACAATCTGAATTTATGTTAGGAAAGTAGTCTAATCTATAAGTATTGTAAACTGTTGTGTCTGTAAATAAAAATAAGGTATTACATAAAGAACATATTTTTTAAAACTTTTCTTGTTTATCTGAAAACGTTCACATCATTTCAAATTTAGGTAATGCTCATTAATCTAGATGAATTAGCATTATTTTTAAGTGATTTACCTTATTGTGATTTTTACTATTGTTAGATTTGTCCTCTTGCAAAGATTGCATGTTGGTGAAGACGTTAAAAAGAAATAACCAATGAAGTGAATCCTAGAGGGTGAATTAAATTAGTTTTGTCAGGAGGTGGTGCCACATGCCTTTAATCCCAGCACTTGAGAAACAGAAGCAGAGGGATCTCTGTGAGTTCAAGGCCAGCCTAGTCTACAAGAGCTCCTTCCAAGACAGGCTCCAAGCTACAGAGAAGCCCTGTCTTGAAAATCAAAAAAAAAAAAAAAAAAAAAAAAAAAGATTTTTACAGAACTCCTAACAGTGGGAGGAAGGGGTGTCTCTGATTCTTTTCCTTGACCACAGGACACTTTCTCTTCTACTAGGTTGCCTCATCAAGCCTTGATATGAGGATTTATGCCTAGTCTTATTGAATCTTGTTATGTTATGCTCGGTTCATATCACTGGGAGGCCTGATCCTTTCTGAAGGGAAATGGAGTAGCAGGGAATGTCACGGAGAAAGGACATTGGGGGGATTCTGGGAGGAGAAAACAAAGGGGCAGATATAATTAGGATGTATTTTATGAGAGAAGAATATGAAAAAAATGTAAAATAGAATAGGCTTACTTTTCTTATTTCTGCCAGTAAGTGCATAATGCAAGGAACAAAGTTAAAGGTTCTATGTATATTTTAGTCTCTGGCCTTTGTCATATATCTTGTCCATATTTTGATGAGTTCCATAGTTTTTCTTTTGGCTTCATATGCTATAGACCAGTTGGAGAAAAGTTAACAAAGATAATAGGAAGATGAATTTCACTGGGAAACATTGTCCAACTGCAGGCAACATAAGCAGAAAGCAGAATTTGGGATTGTTTGAAACAATCTTCACCAGTTCAAAAACTATTCTACCACAGTCTCCAAACATCGCAGGACACCACTGTTGCCTCATCTCAATGAACAAAAATGTGTTCTTTGTAAGGACTAGATATTTCCTCTCTAACTGGCTTCCATGAGAATGGGATGTTCTAGAAGGCCCAAAATAACTAGTTTTAATTCCTTTTCATGTCACTGAGGTCTTGTCAGACCTATATAGCAGTGCAGGTCACATGTAGAGCTAGAAAAACCCAACCATGTAGTAGAAAAGGAATGGCACTCTCCACACGGAGGTAAATTGTAATGAGGAAGCATGGGCTGCTGCACTTTGACCAACAAACCAGCACTCACCCCTTCTCTGTCTTTCTCACTTAAAGCAGTGTCAGAGAATCCAGCCAAAATAAATGATTAAAGAAGATCCATGACTCATAACATAATGACTCACATTTCCTTTCTACATTAAAATGAACTTTTATGCTATACTCAGGAAGTTTAGAATGGGAATTAAACACACTGACAACAATGACAGCATCAAATTACAGAATAGTCAGGAAAGATTTTAAAATTATCTGATGAATATTTTAAGCAGTCATCCTGAACATATTTCAAAAAGCGTTAACTAATAAGTTTGAAACAAATGAGCAAAGTCTTAGCAAATTATCTCAGCAAAGAAACTGAGATGTGAACAAGAAAAATGCATTTTTAAGGTTATATGCATGAGTATGGGGGAAAATGAGGAATAAAACTAAATGGATGGCATGGACATCAGAATGGGCAGTACAGAGGTCTGGATTAGTAAATAAGAAAATAGAACAATAGAAATTACATGATCTGAAAACTCTTTATTCTCTTAGAGCAAAAAGGTATAGGGGGTATTTGGAGAGACCTTAAAAAGTATAAATAGAATTTTTAAAATATATAAATTTATCAAATGATAAGAATCAAAATATTTAAAGATATCTGTTGCAGGAGGCCACTTGTTGGTTCCTGGCTGCTCAGCCCCAAAATAATCACACAGAAACTATACTATTTAAATCACTGCTTGGCCCATTAGCTCTAGCTTCTCATTTGCTAACTCTTACATCTTAATTTAATCCATCTCCATGAATCTGTGGCCTACCAGCAAGGTTTTGAACATTTGTCTCCTGCAGTGGCTCCATGGCTTCTCTCTAACTCTCCCTCCTTTCTCCTAGCATTCAGTTTAGTTTTTTACCTGTCTACCCAATCAGGCCAATCCAGTTTCTTTATGAACCAATGGTATTCACAACCTGCAGAGTAGAATCCCACATCACCTCCCCTTTTCTGTTTAAATAAAAAAGAAGGTTTTAATTTTAACATAGTAAAATTACATATAACAAAACAGGTATCAAGCAATAATTACAGTTACAATATTTGTATCTATTTTATCTTTTATCATGAATAAAGAAAACTATATTTATTCTTCAACTTCATCAAAGACTCCAAAAGGATACAATATTACCTAAGTAAACAGGAAGTGCATTGTAAGAAACTTCCAAACCTCTAGAATTGACAGAGACATCTCATTGGCTGGACAGTCACCCAAAGTTCTTCTGTAACATTGTGATATACATCTTCAGCCTATAGGCCCATAGTGTCCAGCAGACTTTTCCATGAAGCAGGAAATTTCAAAGACAGTTCTGCCTATATTGGCAGTTAGTCAGTAACTTTCTTCTGTGTCATGCAAAATGTCTAGCAGATTCTTTCATGAGTCAGGAACCCCAAAGAATCCTCTCACCTTTAGGCAAGTTCAGCAGTCATTTCTTTGTGGGTCCTGTATGTCCAGTTCACCCAACATACCATCAAGCAGTCTAGGCAAGAGCAATTTCTTGCCCAAATGTTCAACAAAACACCATAAGGAGCCTCTTCATTGCCAATCTTTCTCTTGAAGTAATTGGAGCTGCCAGTAGCAGAGGTATCACATGTCATAAAAAGTCCTAACATCTTAAAACATTTTAAAGATGTGTCTCATTGTCATGAAAAGTCCTAAGGTTTTAAAACATTTAAATGCCATATTCTGTAGTCTTTGAAAAGTTTGAAGAATGTCTATGAATCTGAAATACACCTCTGTACATCTAGAAAATCTAACTAACATGACTACAAGTTTGACTATTGTAGATGACTATCTATTAGCTTATATTTCTTAATTATACATTTCGTTTTTAAGTGAGGTGGACAAACACAAAACCTTAATCAAAATCAGAAATATGCATATAACAAAATTAAACGTAAATTTGTATCCATAGACCAAGATTCATATCAATGCAAATCTCTTTAGCATATCCCTTTATATGTAAAGAAACATTTATAAACAATATGGAATATGGGCATAGTTCTCTAGACTACTTTCTGATGATTGGGGATACTGTTAATAGGTCTTTCATGATGTATCCTGTGTGCTAGGTTCATCTCAGTCAGCAGTTGGGCAAAGTAATTTTTTGCAGGTATTCACAGCAACCTTTCAGAGAGTCTTGGTCCATCAAACTATATTAGTCTGGAAGCAATGCACAGATTCTCATCTTCTGCAGAAACAAAAGAACAATCTCTTTTCCAAAGCAGCATATCCTTAGACCCAAATTTGGAAGTCATAATGCCTTTAGAACATACATACTGGTTTATCTTAGTAGCTCATACAATGAAATATCTCTCTGAACATAGATCCTTCACATATAGAAAATTCAAAGAAAACACAATAATATGCATAATCCAGACTTTCTTTAAAATTTCAATCTTTACATGGCTTATTTGTTTTTACTCTATTACTTTTTAATAATTATTTTATTATCTTTACTCCTTTAATCTATGACTGTCTGTACTCTGTCTCTTTAAAGACTGTTTTATTTTTTTAAACCATTTTACTTCCTTTTTAACTGACTATACTTTATTTTTTCTTCTCTCACCCAAGCCTATGTACATTTATCATTTGGTTTTTATGGCAAACTAGTGTGGATACTGGGATTAAAGGTGTGTGTTATCACTGTCTGCTCTGTAAAGCTGGCCAGTGGGGCTGTTTTACTCTCTGATCTTCAGGCAAATTTATTTATTAAAATACAAATGAAATATCACTATAACACATGTGTTAAAGATTACAAGAAAAGTAAGGAAAAAGTTAGAGCAAGGTTACCTTTGAGGTGTGGTGAGAAGAAGGGAAGGGAAAAAGTGATACAATTCTATTTTAATTGAAAGCATAATTTAAAAACAGTTTTCTATAGTTCATATTGCTGACTTAAAAAATTATTGTTATTGGAGGATGCTTATTTAGAGATAGCCCAAATAATTATGAAAATTGTGTACATTTCTAGTTAATTTAAAGTACAGGGCTTAATATGAGTGATCAAAGAAAGCAAAAATAGATTTAAGCATTAGAGAGGAAATTATAATCAATTATGCCACATGTTGCTAATAGTGACTCTAATACAAGTACTTAAACCTCATCTTTTTTGTATATAAGTGCCCTTTATGCCTTGACAAAAATTGGTTTTTAAAGTTGTTGCCAAGTGTCAATAATCATCAGAACAATAGAAAGTAGAAAGGGGAGGACTGCTGATTAGGTTTCCAGTTTAGGCACTCTTTTATGGAAGCATTTTTACTTTTTGGTGGTTAATATCAAATGAGAGCCTTACACAGGCTATTATTGTACCAGTGGTCTGTACCCACAGTCATATATTGTGGATTGTTTACAAAGAACATGGTATCATAGAGGACAGAAGTTGAGATTAAGCTAAATGTTTAAAGATTGGAACCTCCTTCTTTATTTTCTGAAGGTTTTATTTAAAAGACAATATACAGTTGAAGCTACAGAAGAGAAAATAGTGAAATGTTTGATGAATGTCCCAGAATAATCACAAGACAAGGGATCTGTGACTTTAGGACAAGTATCTTCAGATAGATTGATATTCTTTACGCTCACAAGGTGTTCTGGTTAGTTTTATTAAACTTGATACAATCTAGGGTCTTCTGCCTAGAGAGAACCTCAGTTGAGAAAATGCTACCATCAAATTGGCCTGTAGGCAAGCCTGTGAGGCATTTTCTTGGATAACATTTAATGTGGCAGTATTCAGCTCACTGACATATTTGATATTCATGTTTTCTACAACAATAAAAACCTAA
Organism: Ondatra zibethicus; assembly: GCA_004026605.1. Taxonomy (NCBI): domain Eukaryota; kingdom Metazoa; phylum Chordata; class Mammalia; order Rodentia; family Cricetidae; genus Ondatra; species Ondatra zibethicus. Next base: position 5,720 of record PVIU01022818.1, on the reverse strand, counting down.
CTGGTGCATGGAGAAGCAGCATGAGAAAATGCTAGAAAAGTGTAGTTATGAAAAGTGATGCAATGGTTAATGAGAATTGATTTTAATATTATGTAGGAGAGTAAATTGTAATGGAAGTTCAAAATGACTAAAATTTGTAATATTAATATAGTATTCTGAGATTCTGTTCTAAGTTAACAGCTTTTATAAGTATAACTTTTTATTACCTGGAGATTATCTTCCTTTTAGATTGCCCACTTTTTCTCATGTAGTTGATGAATTTTGGATTATTCAAAGAAATTACCTTGTAGACTACCTTTTTATAGCAAAAAATTTTTTAAGCACAGTTACGTTAGCAGATATCCTCTGGAGACAAGCCTTGGATCTTCCAAAAATGCTAGAATTTGATGTGAAACCTTGCTCAGGGCAAATCTGTCTTTGAAATATAGTGTCACACTGTCATGACTGTTAAAATAGTACATGCTCTTCATGATGAAAAGATATTTCATGTTACTAGAAAACCCATGACTCACAAGCTGCCAATGTCAGCTGGGTAAATAAAACAAATACTGCTTTAATTATTCAGGAAAAGCACTAGCCCTCTTCAAGTGTTCTGAAAAACAGGTTAACCTCATGGGTAGAAAGCAATTTTGAAGCAAAGTCTATGGGAAATTTTAGTCTTATTTTCTTGATGATAATCCCTATACATAGTCTTTCCAAACACTGTACAATCTTCAGTTTGCATTTTGTTTTATGTCTGTATTTTTAGTAAATGCTAAAATGCTTTAATCTCTATCTTAAGTAACAACATAATAGTTTGAAACCATTACTTATACTATGAATTCTGGGCATTGTAGATGAAAATGGTTTAGAGATGATTCAACCTTACCCTTTAAGCCTAATGAAAAAGAAAATAAATGATTAGACTCTTTTTTATATATAATAATATAACAAGCTATTAGTGGAAAATTGGAGTAACTCCTAAGAAATTGCACATTATTTCCTCTGTTACAAGACTATTGAACTTAAATCATGCAAGAGAAGTGATACATAAGTCTTGAGCAAAGTACTCAAGATATATTTTTTTATGTTCCACTTGCTATAGGTATCATAATTCCAGGTTTCAAGTTATACTTCAGAGCTATAGTAACAAAGGCAGCATAGCACTGTGATAGAAACAGAAACTTTGACCTATGAAATAGAATTATGGAGTCATATATAACCACACAATGGTGCAGCATCTTGATTTCTAAAAAAGAAGTCAAAAATACACAGTGGGGAAAAGATAGCTTCTTCATCAGATAGGCTGGCCAAACAGGACAACTATATGTGGAAGAATGAAACTGGACTCCTATACCCCCTGCATAAATTTCAACTATACATGGATGAAAGACCTCAGCGTGAGACTTCACTCCCTGAATTTGATAGAGAAAATCTGGAATACACTTGACACAATAAGCACAGGAAGGTACTTTCTAAACAAGACTTTATTAGTATAGTCATAACAACAAAAATTAATAAATTCCACCTTACAAAAGTAAAAAGCTTCCATGCATCAAAGGACACCATCATTTGGGTAAAGAGGGAGCCACAGAAAGGGAAAAATGTTAATAAATACATATTTGAAAAGGATATGTATCTAGAAGATAAAGAAATCTCATAACTGATAGGGAGAAGAAATCTCTTTCTGAATTGGAATTGCATTTCAAACTTGGACTTTGGCAAATTGTTTATCCTCAGAACAAAGACAAGTTTCTGATTATGTTTTACAGTGACTGGCCCCCACCTCTTTTCATATTAGAACTACAATACATCACACACACAGACACACACACACATGCTCACAAGTACACACATGCACACTTATTTTATTCCACACATAAATAAAGCCTGATAGCAATCTTCACAGCTGTTCTGAGGTTGAGACTCTAATCTTCCTCATTTAATCTCTTTTGCTACGCTGTCATTCTGCAGTGAGGCTGCCGGTATTTTACCACTTATGTATGCCATGCCCACTACCCTAAATGTCGATCTCTGTGACTGTTCTCTGAATGAACCTTGCCCTTTATATGTGGGAGTTAGCTAAATTCCCAGCAACTTCAGTTCTCACTGAACTCCAAGAAGCAACATTGGTTTGCTTGTGTCCAGATTTTTGTTAATCAGAAAAGAAGTGGACTTTTTACCACATACCTTTCCCTTGCCCATTTATTCTTCCAATATTGAACCGTTTTTATAGTGGGTAGTGAGATGTTATCCTTACAGCTTTGTTTGTCCTCAGCACAATTCCCCTGTCGTCTTTCAGAGACAATGTTAAATGTTACTACTTTGTGGATGTTCCCTTATTATTCTATCCAACAAATCTTTTCCCTCTCATACTTATCTGTTACCAACTGTGTTACAGGACATGTCGAATCTTAAATGTTTGGTTTAAATTTTCTTTGCAATTAAAATTGTTAAGAACAACAAATATGTATGCCTAAATCTTGATAATCCTTAATTTTCTAATATCAGCTATAAGTTTTGATATATTTTATGATTAAATAATATTTATTTGCCAAAATATTTTAGAATAAGTATTTGAATGCTTAAAACCAGTGTGAGGAGTCAGATACATTTCAGATATTTTCAATTGTGGTATCAAATATTTTTATTACTATATTCATAAAGATATAAAATTCTTGAAATCAATTAATAATCACTTTTTTATCTTAAAAAAGCCACATTTCTTTGTGTTTCTTATGGCATAATAAAAATGACCCTACAACTTATCATTGTCACAAAAATTATCCTGTTTCAACTTGTGAATTTTTGTTGCTCTCTGAGAAGAGCAAATACTGGTAATTCATAATGAACTCATTTCTCACAGCAATAGAAGCTTTGAAATCCAATATCAAGTTGGTAAAAATATTCTCGCTTATCATAACATAGCAGAAGGTATCATACGATGAGAGTTCAAATGGAACAGAGAAAAAGACAGAAATAAAAGAGAGTTCAGTTTTATAATAGAGCTACTGCCAAGAAAACTCACCAGTCTCTATGGCAGGGGCACATATCCATTATTATCTACATATGTAGCATTTGTCTATCTAGCTATTACCTCTCTATCATCTAGATATCTAGCTAGCACCTATCTGTTATCCATATGTCATCTACATGGTATATAGCTAATCTGTCAATCACCTATCTAACTATGCATATTGTCATTTGAAAATCAATCTATATGTTTGTCCCCATATAAATTCAAACAACTATTAAATGGCATAATATCATAACATTGAAGAAAAATTTCCAATATGAAAATTTGCTGTTGTCTTGAATAAATATTAAAATTATATATAAATTAAAGACTTGTTTAAAATAAATTTAATTACTGATCTTATTGAGAAATATTAGATTTACACAATTATTCTTTTATTTAAATATTTTTTTCTTAGTTGTCAAAAATAGCTTTTGAAATACTAACATGACTAAAGAAGTTAACATGCAAGCCAGAGATAGGAATACTAAATATACTGCCTCTTAAACATTTCCTTTTGCACAGTTTGTACTTATTTACTTTAAGAGTGGGATGCAATAAGAATTATTAAACGCTAAGTAAGCTTACCATTCCCATACACAGAATAACTAATGGTGTGGGAAGTCCTTCTATGCATGTGTTACTTTTATTTGTTAATAAAAAAAGAAGCTGTTTTCGGCCAATGGCTTAACAAAATATAGCCAGGCTGGAAAAGAAATATAGAGAGTAGGCAGAGTCAGGGAGAAAACATGGGCCACCAGAGGAGAAAGACATCAGCTGCAAGCCAGAAACTTGCAGGTAAGCCACAACTCTCATGGTAAATTATAAAATAATATAAATGGGTTAATTTAGGATATAAGAGTTAGCAAAAAATATGCTTAAATAATCGTCCAAGCAGTGATTTAAGCAATATAGTTTTTGAGTGATTATTTCAGGTTTGAGCAGCCAGGAATGACTGAAGAAGCAGCCTCCCACAATAAACTAGGACTGTTTTAACGAAAATTATAGGTTGTTTCATTTGAAAGGCATAGCGATTTTTCTTGTGAATCAGAAAACCATGGAAAATATGCTTCAAATTTGTAGGGACTAAAACATACCTATTCAAACACTACGATGTAATAAGTAAATATAAATATAAATCTTTTTTTTCTTGTTCCTGATTTTATTTTTTTATATTCTTTTCTTTGTTTTCTCATTCAAAAAAATTTACATTTCCTCCCCTTCTCCCAGTACCCTCTTGAAGAAGAACACTCTATGGTTTATTAGCATTATGTTTGAGTTTTCTTTTTTATTTTCATATTCTCTTATTTTTTTTCCTTCAAAAATTTACACTTCCTCCCCTTCTCCAAGTCCCCTCCTGCTCCCCCTAACCCCTCCTTCCTCCCCCTGCTTCCTTAAAAGAGGGCATGGTATCCTACCCTGTGGGAAGTCCAAGACCCTCCCACCTCCTTCCTAGCCTAGGAAGGTGTGCATCCAAATAGACTAGTTTCCCAAAAAGATAATATATGCAGAAGAGATAGGTCCCAGTGCCATTATTGATAGCTTCTCAGTCTACCCCCATTGGCAGCCACATTCAGAGAGTCCAGTTTGATCATATGCTCATTCAGTCCCAGTCCAGCTGGATTCTGCAAGCTCCCATTAGATCAGGCACACTGTCTCAGTTAGTGGACCAGCTCCTCACGGTCCTTACTTCCTTGCTCATCTTCTCCCACCTTCTGCTCTTCGACTGGACCTTGGGAGCTCAGTCTATTGCTCTGATGTGAATGTGGGTCTCTGTCTCTACCTCCATCCATCAGACAAAATTTCTATAGTGGTGATCAAGATATTCACAAATGTGACTCTGGGACAAGGCTAGTTCCGGTACCCTCTCCTCTGCTGCCCAAATATCTAGCAGGGGACATCACCGTGGACACCTGGGATCCCATCCAGGGCCAAGTATCTTGCCAGTCCTAAGATGACTCCCTTAATGTAGATATCTTATTCCCTTCTTCAATATCCACCTTTCCTCCATCTCCACCCTCCCACTCCCCCAAGCTCTCCCCAGTCCTTCCCTTCTCCCTTCTCCTTCCCCCTCCCCTTCCCTCACCCCACACTACCCACACTACCCGCCCCTGTGCTTCCAACTTTTGCCTGTTGATATTGTTTGCTTCCAACTTCCAGGAGGATTTGTATATGCTTTCCTTGGGTTCACCTTGCTATTCGGCTTCTCTGGGCTTGTAAGCTATAAGCTTAGTATCCTTTGTTTGATGGCTAGGGCCCACTAATGAGTGAGTACATACCATAATCCTATTTTGGGTTTGCGTTACCTCACTCAGGATAGCGTTTTCTATTTCCATCCATTTTCATGCAAAATTCAAGATGTCATTGTTTTTTACCGTTGAGTAGTATTCTAATGTGTATATATTCCACACTTTCTTGATCCATTCTTCCATTGAGGGGCACCTAGGATGTTTCCAGGTTCTGGCTACTACAAATAATGCTGCTATGAACATAGTTGCACAAATGCTATTGTAGTATGATTGGGCCTCTCTTGGGTATATTCCCAAGAGTGGTATTGCTGGATCCTGAGGTAGGTTGATTCCCAATTTCCTGAGAAACCACCACACTGATTTCCAAAGAGGTTGCACAAGTTTGCATTCCCACCAGCAATGGATGAGAGTTCCCCTTACTCCACATCCTCTCCAGCATAGGCAATCGTTGGTGTTTTTGATTTTAGCCATTCTGA
>PVIU01022817.1:0-28641 GCA_004026605.1 Ondatra zibethicus | reverse complement strand
ATTCTTAAAACTTTTAAGTGGGGACTACCATTATTTTCATTTTACAACAAAGATATGAAGTAATAGGTTATAGAACCACAACTGGAATGCAAACTTCAAAGACCAAGCTCTTTCCATCTCTGTACTACATTTCCCCAAGGGACTTTACAAACATCCATTTGGCTTCGTAATCATCCCCAGCCTCATCTGCATTTCTCCCTATCAGTTATAGAACACCAAATTTAGTGTGTGAAAATGGTTTGGGCAAAATACATTTAAAATGTATAATAAAAAATTTATATTAAAAATTTTTTTGATGAAATATTTTTTAAAATTACAAATATTAAGATAAACATTCTTATTATTGACATCATTATTCATCTATCTACTCATTTCCCCAGGATTAATTTCCCATCAAAATGACCATACGTATTTTATTTGCTCATAAGTATTGCTAATTCTGACTTATTTTTTTACCAGACTGTATGAAACTGATAAGATTGAGCAAGACAGAGGTTATACGGCAACAAACAATCATGGTTCCTAGGCACTGGATACTGAGTAGGGTAGGAAGGACAGGAAGATAGCTCAGAACTCTGAACAGGGGCTAGGACATCCTCACAGGGCGGGGCCTGAACAGCCTGCGGCAATCCACATGTGTTGGGAAGGGGAATCCACTTTGGCCTGGCATGGGATGTTAGGAACTGACTATGTATGCTCGAAGTGTAGCCATGGCTTAGTACAGGATTTAGGGCCTGAACAAGTAACTGCCTATGTAATAGGGATGCTCGCAGAGCCTGTTACAGTAATGAGGGCTCTTCAAATGTATTTGATCTGGAATTGAGCAGGACAAAGATGTGCCAGGTCCAAAGGTCCATCACGTGTGATTGACCAGGTCTGTCATCTGAAGCCCAAAGTGTTGTAATTTTTTTTTAAAGCAGCGCACGACAGAAAGACATCATGAGACAGAGCTAGGGGAGGAGGGGTTCTTATTGGGGGAAGTGAATGGGAAAGGAGAGAGGGGAGAAGAGAGACCAGCCTCTGGAGCTAGGAGCAGCAGAAGAGAGAGGCAAGGAGAGAGAGAAAGGGGGGGGCAGAGAAGCAGAAAGAGACGGGGGTGGGTAAGGCCCACCTTTCGATGGGAATGTAGCAAACAGGAACAGAAGGTACTCTTAGTGGCTGCAGTTGGGGACGTATCCTGTCAGGACCTCAAGGGCAGACCAGTGCAGATACCTGAATACTAACACAAAGTCCACAGAAGGTGGGCAGTCCCTTCTCCTCGCTTCTTAATTGCTTTTTCCTCTCTTCTTGGTGGTGTTTGGGTAGCAACACCCCTGGGACCTGAGTTACTAACTACAGGGAGGATGACATCTACTGCGGAAGCTGCCTGAATTAGAGAGAGGCAGCCTGAACTAGACCCACCCCTCCCCCACTAGTAGAGCTGTGCGCCTCTAAGCTACAGCACCCTGGGTTAGAACACGAGCACTGGCTTGAAGAGCACACCTGGACTAGGTCCGAGCACACAGTAGGAACTCAGTTAACGCCCGTTTCTTTTCCTTTCTCTTTGCCCTTACTATACCAGAACTTGCTTCTCCATCTCCCTGCTCTGACTCAGGCAGCTCCCGAAGATGCAAGAGCAGAGTTATTGTGTCTCCACACAATAAACATTAAACAGACTGTCAAGTCACAATGAAGATGGCTATGGAGTAGCCCAGTGGCCCTGTGGGGCTACTCAGTTGACACAGCAGGGAGAGGGGGATAGCCAGAGCCTCCCCATCCAGCATCCTCCAGATGGCAAAATCTGACCATCGGATCTTCATTTACATGATCAATAAACCTGCGTGCTGTTTAACCAGGAAAACCTTAGAAGTTTTCCATCTGGTCATTCATCCAAAAACAATTGACTCTGGACACTCAGTAGGCTCATTCTGGGGATGGAACACATAGTGTGGACTCTGTCTCAGAGACTTCAGTCTCCCAACTGCTGGAGCCCATTCGCCATGTAAACAATCCAGTTTCCTCCCAAGAACTCCCAGAATGCTTTGTCCCCAAAATAAGAGCCCCTGGGCCTATTGAGAATTGGGAATCCCATGGTTCTTACTCAACCTACCTAAGATACTGGGTCACTTGGTGGCACTAAATACCTTCTAGCCCTAGTGCTCCGACCTGTAAAGCTGACGGACAGATGTATGTCCTAGCCAGGCTGTGGGGTCATGTGACACTTCATGTCACAGCATGAGGGCTTGTGCTCCTCCCACAGTTCTCTCAAGAAACAGGACCCAGCAGAGGTGAATGGGGCATGGGGGGGAGGGGCCAAAAGCAGAACCTCTAGAGATGGTCAACTGTGGATAAATCAGTTGTGCGATTTCTCTATGGCTCAGAAAATACATTTATAGGCAACGTCTTGTTCGTGTTGTGGCAATTAGCACGGTTTTCCTTCCCAGAGGGTCATAAAGGTGCATGCATGGCAATGACTCACCATCACGCATATGGGAGGAGACACAGACTCGAATACAAACAGCCACCTCCAACACATGTACACACATGCTGTACACCCATGCCACTGAACTATGAGCCAAATGTAACAACTGTTTGTGTTGTCACTTAGCTGAAAAGAGGCACCCACAGCTGTCGGGTGTAGACCGGCTTTCAAATCCTAGCGCTGACCCTTCTTGTGTGACTTAGTCAAACCACTGAGGAGTGGGTAGCTGCACGTGCCCCACTGGCGTTTGTTACCTCTTTGGGGGAGGCCCTTCCTCCTAGGTCCTTCCTCGCTTAAGCTCCAGCCTGGCAGCCCTGGCAGCTTCCTCCGGCTCCCAGCAGAATGAAGCTCAGCCAAATTCAGGGCTGCCTTGCTTCCTATGCCACCCCAAAGCTGCCTGAAGAGTGTTAAAGAGCAGCAGCTGTCTCCCGTGGCGGCAGGAGCGCCAGCCAGGGGTCCCAGGCCATGCTGTTGTTTATGCAAACTCCGAGGCCTCTCCAACTTTTACAACTGTTTACTGCGCAGAAGGGAGCCCTGCAGCTGGGCCTCTCCTAGGCCTTGCTCTGCTACCTTCCCTTTGGGAAAGCCTGTGTGAGTGCCGCTCACTCTAGAAATAGCTTCCAGTGATCTCTGGAGGGGAACAGGCTGGGACACACACACACACACAGAGCCACGAAAGGGTGCAGGATGTGGTGGGCTAGGGGACAGGTACAAAGAGAGAAATGGGGTCAGAGATGGAAACAGAAGCTGTGAGCAGAGCACAGGTCAGGAAGGTCAGGCATAGAAATGGAGCAGAGTCCAGGATGGAGACGGCTGGACTTGACAGCCATTCACATACACGGACCTGAGGGGGAACAAAGCAGAGACACAGGAAGTCCCGGGAAGGAAAGCCCACCCTGCCTATCTTGTACAACCCTCACCCGCATTACTCTACTGCCACAAAGGTCCAACAGGAAAGCCAGGGTGAGGGTCTCAGGGAGAAGCCACATCTTCACCCCAACCTGCACATGCTTTCCAGCAGAGCAGAAGGGGCCGGATTTAGTGAGGATCGCGAGTTTCATTTTTTATTTAAAACTTAAGACAGCAACAATAAAAATACTCGGCTAAAATAGCACCCAACCAAGCCACTTCCCCTGCAACTTAAAGTTAAGTGCCCCCATCTCAGCACCCTGTACCTTTAAGGAGGAGAAGGTGCCTCTCTGCTTCCCTCGGGCTGAAGAGGCAGGTTATTCTAGGCAATAGCGATGACTTACCTAAAACTGAGTTATTCCCCTTTCCTCCCTGGCCAGCCTCTCTTCACTCTGGGGAGCTTTTACCATTTAAGGTCAATGTTACATCTGGCTCCAGAGCTCCGAGCTGAAAAGCTCTGGCTGCAGAGCCCCGGCTGCCTGCCTCCTCCTCAGAGAGGGGCTGGGATGAGGGGCTGGGATGAGGGGTTGGGACTGGGAACCAGAGATCCACCAGGCCCCCTGCAGCCTGGCTCTGGGGATAAAGACAGAAGAAGCCTCCCAGTCAGCCTCAGGGTTCAAGGAACTTTGGGCCTGAGTGGTAGCCCCTTATTCTGGGCTCTTGCAGGGGTACCCCTGTAGCCTATGGCAGTACCTAGGAGGGGTGGTTGGAGATGCCGGGCACTGTCTTCGCTAGAGGGGGATTAAGGGGACATATGCAGAGCAGCCTCCCCACCCCTGAGTGTCCAGCCAGCTTCTGAGCCTAGATAAGATCCTGGCCCAGTGCCAGGAGAAGCTGGGAATGTTTCCTGTCCCAGGGATTTGAGGGCGGAGGCTACTCCCATCTTAAACCCTCAGAATTGCCAGAGAGAAGAAGGGCTTGGTTGAAGGGGATTAGCTAATTCCAGGCCTGGCAGCAGCCCCGGGGGTCAGTCCACCTAACAGTGCTGTAGCCTTAACATGGCAAAGCCTCTGTCTATCCATCTCTGAAGTGGAACAATAGTGAAAGATCAAGACACTGTGGGCCAGGGTCTCATAGGTACTAAATAGCACGGATGAATTTCTTGCCCCCATCACACCCCTCAACTCAGGTGGAGAAGCCCATACCCTGTCCATGCTTGTTCCTCACCTTCCTCAGAAACAGCGCCCAAGGCACAGAATGTCAACCCTAAGACAACCACATGGGGGCTCCACCACCCTTTCTGCAGTTAGAGAGCTTAACAGCAAAGCCCTTGGGTGGCCCAGGCAGATAACCACAGGATACTCAAATTTAAACCTCAAATGAAATGTAATTATTTCCATGTAAGGATGCCCCAAATACTGCATGAGACATGCTTGTACCACAAGACTGTATGTCGTTCATTTGAAGTTCAAATGTAACCAGACGTTTTACTTGCTAAACCTGAGAACTCCAGTCCTGGCCATTACCTGTTAGTCTTGAGTGGGAGCCTGAGGGATTGGAGCTCAAAGGCCCACGGCCTCATGCCTCCTGCCAGGATGAGCACAGGCCCCGTCTCCAGCCCCTAGCCACAGGCCAGTCACAGAGCAGGTGCTCCCAAACAAATCTGGATCCAGCCGGTTCCGTGCCAGGCTTGCTTCCAGCACACCATCCTGGTCTCTCTCCTGGGTGTCGAGTAAGCTTCCCACTACCTAGCAAATCTGCCTGTTGGCCTCACGAATCACTCTTTCCCTGGGAACCTACATCTGTCTGTGGATGTGCATCCCACTGGCAAAACCACATGTGCAAACTACTAACACGGACCGGGCTGGCCAGCTGCTCTGCCGACCTCAAAATGACTCAAACCTCTAAGTCTGAACTTAGAAGTCCTAGACTCCTCTTCCAGAAATTCGAATGTCATGGACCTGAGTCTGCAACAAGACACAGACAGCTTGTCCAAACTAAGGTCCTCTGTGACTCTCAACATCCCTAACCTTGGGACATGATGTGCTAGAGCAGTGGTTCTCAACCTGTGGGTCACAACCCCTTTGGGGGTCAAATGACCTTTTTACAGGGCTCACATATCAGATATCCTGCATATCAGATATTTTCATTACAACTGATAATAGTAGCAAAACTACAGTTATGACATAGCAAGGAAATCATGTTATGGTTGGGGGGTCACTACAACATGAGGAGCTGTATTAAAGGGTCCCAGCATTAGGACGGTTGAGAAGCGCTGCTCTAAAGGGTATTACAGGAACCCCTGATAACCAGAGGCTCAAAATGGAGCCTAAGGCTTTGTGTGCTTATGAGTGTGTGCACACGCTTGTATGTGTGTAAGCCACTTAGTAAACACCCGCTATATTCCTAAGAGTGCATTAGATACTTTTTGTGTCTATCTCACAAGTGTCTTAACAAACGGAATTGTTGCATCTTGCCTCTGAAAAGAAAACTGAGGCTCAAAGAAATAAAACAACCTTCGGATGCTCTGCAGCCTTGGGTGCCAGGGCCCAGATGTGAGCTGAGGTGTTGCAGCTACAACTCCTTCCTCTTCGCCATCTGCCATCCCTTCCACCTTGGCTCTTCCCCCAGGGGTCTGGATGGACTTGTGAGTCTCGGAGCCAATGCTCTCCCGATTCCTGTTTCTCTTGGTAGAGGCCCAAAGCTTTCGCCAAACTCACAAAGTGGTCACCGAGTGACTTTTTCAAACTCACTTCAAGAACAAGCATTTTGTAAAACATCACTCGGTGGATGTGCGACACAGAAGGAGTCTATAGCGGCCACATCAGCACTGTCAAGGTTGTGAGGCTTGTGCCCTTTGACCCAGTTCTACTTCTAGGAATTTACTTTATAAACAACTCCCACACTGGGGAATGACAGGTGCGTGTGATTACTCACTGCAGCGTTGTTTATGCAAGCAAGGGGATTAGGGGTGACATAATGAGCACTACTTGGGGGCCATAAAAGAAGATGGGGTGCAGCCATAACAAAGGAGGAGGGAGCTATTGCTCTAACGATGGGAAAAGGCTGCTAAGGCAGTGGTTCTCAACCTGTGGGCCGTGACTCCACAGAGTCGCATATCAGGGATTTACATTATAACCCATAACAGTAGCAAAATTACAGTTATGAAGTAGTAATGAAAACATTTTATGGTTGGGGTCACCATAACATGAGGAACTGTATTAAAGGGGCATAGTAAGGAAGACTGATGTATTGGCACATGGGGATATAGCTAAAAGAACAACTTCTACCACGTGGGTGGGGAAGTGTATGTGGACGTTTATTTATACACATATGAAGACACTTATCCATTCATATACACCCACACTCAGTGCATACGAAAGCTGGCACAAAAGTCAACAATATTAAAACATTATCCCTGGGGTAGGAATCTAGGTTGTGGAATAAGTCTGAACCACTGGGGCCAGTGAGACGGCTCATGGGGGCAAGGTGCCTGCTGGGAAGCCTGCCCACCAGGACCCACGTGGCGGAAGGAGAGAACTGACTCCAACGAGTTGTCCTCTGACCCTCTGACCTCTTCATGCCTACTATAACGTGCACATGCCTACGTGCATACATACAAAATAAAAATGAAATAAAACATGTTAAAGACTAACATGTCTTCACTCTGTCTTACTTATTCATTTAAGGTCTTGGGCCATAGGACTAAGTCATGTGTTTACATTCAGTAATAGTAATAACAAAACAAAAGCATTTAATTCATTTGTCTTCCAACACTGCCCCCTCCAACCGTTAAGAGTGCTGGGAAGATTCTGTCTAAAGGTTATTGGTGGTTTTTTTTTAACTTTTATTTTGGAACAATTATAGGCATACAGGAAGTTATAAATATAGTGGAGTCCCAAGTGCTCCTTCATCAGCTTCTCTCAGCGGTGGCACTTATATCACAGTTATGGATTTCAGAACTGCACAACTAACATCAGGATGCTACTGTTAACTAGATGCTCTTATCCCCGTGGTTATTTTTTAAATGTAATCTTTTCATTCTTGCACTTAAAACGTTCATTGTTGGGGCTTCAGACATGGTTACAAGCCTGCATTGACTGATGACCCTACCTTCAGTTCCCAGCATGCAGGTTGAGTGGCTCACAAGGCTCCAGGGGATCCAACAGCCCCTCTGACCTCCGTGAGCACCTGCACTCACGTGCACAGATGCACACATCTACACATGATTAAAATAACCATAAAGCCAGATGATGGCGGTGAACATCTTCAATCCCAGCACTCGGGAGGCAGAGGCAGGCAGATCTCTGTGAGTTCAAGGCCAGCCTGGTCTGCAAAGCAAGTTTCAGAACATCCAGAGCTACACAGAGAAACCTTGCCTCAGAAACATAAATTAAAAAACAGTGTTGACTGAGTACCTGTGGTGAGCTGACCCAGTGCTGGCTGGTGGAATGTGGTGGTAGGATCACCTGTGACCCATCTGTGCCCTCTTAATGACCCCTAAAGTCATGTGATGGTAGCGTCACTAAGACCTAGGATCCAGCAATGCACAAGGAGTACTGACCACAGCTCTAAAAACGGAACTGTGTCCCTCACTGTCCTGGTCACGGAGCTTTACAGCTTGCCCGAAAGCTGACTTTTAATCCTTAAAAGAACATAAGCAATTACTCTGGCTATATTTATCCATGTTCCTGGAGCCACACAGGGATTTGGCCTCACTCTACCAAAATCTCCAGCTCATCACTCATCCCATCAGCGGCCACCATGTGTCCTCGGCACAGAAGCGATGGCCAACAGAGGCATACTGGCCCACGGCTCAGGGAGGCGTGACCGGCCATCTGACCTTTGGCTGGGAAGAAGTTTTAAGGCTAGGGAAAACAAAAGCTCATCCTGGGACAGAGGGATGCCAAGGGAGGAGACTTGGCTTCTTGCCAGCTCTGGGGTTGGTTGCTGGGCAGCTTCTCTGGGAGCGTGACTTCCCTGCCCTGTTAACTTAGGGATTCTGGGAAGGCCCAGTACTTAGAAGATCCTGAATGAATGGACGATGAGAGGCCAACTCAGTAGCAGGCATGGCCACCCACAGGTGTCATTCAGTGAAGTCGGGGTCAGGCACTGTACCAGACTCTGTGCACACATGGTGTAATGCTGCCATCATTGCCAAATAACATGATGTGTAGCTTCCCACTCTGATTCCTAGATGAAAAATGCGATGTGGAGAAGCTGAGGAACCTTGCCACCACCTTGCAGTCTAACTCTAGCGTCCCACAGCATTGCTTCCACCATGTTACTGCCAAAGATGTGGAGCCTCCACAGAAAAGGGGGCCCAAGAGTCCTAGCAGTGAAACACAACGAATGATCTGGGATTTTCTTGGGACATTTGGCAAAATCTGAATAAAGTCTGTAGACAGTTCCAGAGGAAAAGAGAAATGCTAAATAAATAGACTATGAATGGGTAGATCATACATGCATGCATAGACACAGGATCAATGTCTGGGCAACTATGACAAGATATTAGTATATGAGTGTTGGGTTTTTCTTAAACAAGCCTCTCCGCCAATGCAAATTATTCCAGTCAGATGAAATCAGACCGAATAAAAGGCCCCCATGTTTAATGCAGCGCTCCCGGGTGGCTCCAGGAAAGCATGGAGAGGGGAAGAGAGAGAAAAGGGGAGACCACGTGAAACCCAAAGACAATGTGTTCATTCTCTGAGGGGCAGTTTAAGCAGCCTGTGGGAGTGGCCTTGACTGGGGAGGGGGGTCACCATTTGGCAGGCTTTTTTGACCCTCCCTGGGGAGGGGTCACCATTTGGCGGGCTTTCTCGGAAGTAGAGTTTGGACTGAGGCAACTCCCAGGGGACGGGGCTTGAAATGGAGTTTCCTGCCTAGTATTCCAAAGATGGATGCCAGGGCCTGGGATGAGGCCCCTACCTAAATATTTCAAACATTCCAGGCTTTTTGGATAAGGGGGTGCCAGCAAGCTGAGGTGAAGCCCCTCAACCAAACATTTTAGACACCTTGGATAAAGGGGTGCCAGCTCAAGTCTGGCTGCTTCCTGTGGGCATTGAGCAACGTGGGAGAGGGGAGAGCTGGGAGTTGGGCTCACGCTCAGCAAGAGGAGTGGCTGGAGCAGCATTTGGTTTGCTGTCATCCTGGAGTCCTCAGGCAGCTGCTTTTTGAGGGAGATGAGAAGGCAGGTGGTTAGTAGGAAAAAATTATTGTTATTGTTGGCCCTGTGAATGGGGCTAGCCATGGGAAGTCATTAACTGCCAGAAAGAATGGGCCAGAGAAGTGCCCTGGTTGTACAGGTGAGGCTCAGGTGTAAAATTGGGACACAAGAGCAGATAAAACCAGATTTTAGTTGGTAGGTGTCCTTGATCCAGGACAGTTGGTACTAATGGTGAAGTCCCAGGAGCTGGTGCAGGTGTTGGCATTGTCTGGAAAGCACTTTGTGAGTTGGTCTTGGCCCAGACAGCAGGAGTGACATATAAAATATGCTTGAAACTGGATGTTAGTTTTTACCAGACCTGATTTTTGATACAGTAGCAGAACTTCTCCCAGGAACCTGCAGGTGTCTGTAAGGCAACTGGAGCAGATTTACATCTTGGTGTCATAGCAAAAGGCTACTGCTTTAGGTTAAAGGGTGTGATGTTTTAGAAGACAAAGGGAATTGGAAACTCTGAACCTCTGAAGATACACCTGAAACCTGTTAGTCCTGGACTATGAAGAGGCACACCTGTCTATATTTTAGCAGGAAACTTAACAAAGTAAGGAGCTACCAGTACCTTAAGTCACCAAATGCCATTAGACAGATCTAAGGGGGATAAATGAGCAGAAACGAGACAGCTGTTTTAGCTACGCAGGCAATCCCAAGTCTCTCCTTAGTCCTTGGAGAACATCAGCCTAGAAGCAGTGCTTGCCGTTAGCTGCTGAGTTCAAGAGGCCCAAAGATTTTCCTGTGGGGGGAAGATTTAGTCTACCTGTCTCAGTAGGATGAGAAGATCCATTCCCCAGGTGGTATCCAGGAAGCTGAAGAGGTAGAAGGCCACTTTTTGCTGTGCGGGTGGCTTTGCCAAACCCAAAGGCAAGCCTGGAGGCAGAAGGTCTTTTGCAACTATGTATCTTCTTGGAGGAAGTATAGGGTGCTGTGGGAGATGGCATGTCTCTGTGTTAGAAGCTCTTTTGTTAAATGCCATACTCTCAGATCTATAAAGGTACTTGAGAATTGGGTACCATTACCTGTTAGTTAAATTAGTCATCTCTTTTACCCAATAGTTACAGCTTATCAATGCTAGCAAATGTAAGAAAATTAAAAGGAATATTTTAATAAGTCAAAGAATACTAGCACATGTGGGTACTCTTACCCAAGATGGTGGTAGGGTCAAAATGAGGGTTACCCACATGTTCATATTTTTCCATAGCTGTTGTAATCTAGAGTTATAAGTTTTACAGATCTTAAAACATGCACACATACACACATAAAGACATAAAGCAAGCATACTGTGAAAACGTACCCACTTACTCACACAGACATACTGTGGCCACATTATTCTAACAGACAGATAAATAAAATAGTTTTAGGAACCTGTGTCAGGAACCTATACAAACTTGAAAATCCTGGTGTAGGCAGGCGGCAGAATCAGGGAAGCACACAGTGGTCCCGTTAAGGACTGGATTAGCAGACGCTGCAAGGGGGGGACAGAAACGTAAGGACAGAAGAGCATTACGGTTTTAGAGTAAAAACAGAGGAAACAGATCTGTTTTAGAGACTCCCAGAGTGGGACAAACAGCAAACAGCTAGAGAAGCAGGGAGGTGGATAGGGGAAGGAGAGTAGGAACATGCATCTAGAAACCATAGGCTTTTAGAGCCTTGTTTATTAGATGGTAGATAGCCCAATTTAAGAGGACTTTTGTAGAAGGCAGCCCAAGGGCGTTTGAGGATTCGGCTTTGAATCGCAAGAACCCATTTAAAAGTCTATGCCAAATTCTGGGACTCAAGTCTTTCACAGTATGTCCACCGGGATAGAACTCTTGAATCAAAACTGGGGGTTGTGAGAAATGAGTCGCAGACGTGTCTTGCCCACGAAATCTCACCTCAGCAAAGCCTGGCTTCGCCACTTGGATCGGGCTTTTGGCACAATCGTGCCTCTTACAGAAAAGCCCGAAAATCGACAAAGATAAATGCAAATGGGTCCCATAGCCCTAGTGGCATAAAGTAAAAAAGGGGGACTCACCGAGACAAAGCTGATCTTAGCCTGGTGGAGAGTACACAGAGAAGGGCATCTTCCAACACGTGGGCCCTGGGCCCGTGGTAAAAACAGCACACATACACACACACACACACACTGTGGAACCTCCAAATATTAGGAATTAGACGAGACTCTCTGCCAATGCAAATAATTCCAATCAGACCAAATTAAACCAAATTAAAAGACGCCCATGTTTAATGCAATGCTCTCGAGTGGCACCGGAAAGCATGGAGGGGAAGAGAAAAAGAAAAGCAGAGACCACCATTTGGCAGGCCTTTTTGACCCTCCCTGGGGAGGGTCACCATTTGGCAGGCTTTCTCAGAGGTGGAGTTTGGACTAAGGCAACTCCCAGGGGAGGGGGCTTGAAATGGAGTTTCCTGCCCAGTATTCCAAAGATGGATGCCAGGGCCTGGGATGAGGCCCCTGACTAAATATTTCAAACACTGAGTATCCAGGTAAAGAGTATACAATAATTATTGCTCCTGTTCCAGAAGTGATTTACTGGAGAGGAGCAAATAAGAGGAGGAGCTGGAGGCGGAGGAGCCCAGAGAAGGTCAGAAATGACAAGGGGATTCAGGGGAGCCACAACAATTTGGAATCCATAATTAAAACCACATCCTTGCTAAGAAAGAAGAGAGACCCATGGGGCTAGGGAGATGATGACTCGGGTGATAAAATGTTCATTGCACAAGCGGGAGGACCTGAGTTCAGGTCCCCAGTACCCACGAGAAAGGCCAGATGTGGTAGTCATCACAGGACAGGAGGATTTCTGGGTTTGGGGTTTGCTGACCAGCCAGTATAGCCAAGTTAGTGAACTCTAGTTCAGCAAGAGACCCTGTATCAACAAATAAGGGTGAGAGGGACTAAGACACCTGTCATCAACAGCTAGCCTCTGTGTGCACATGCACACACGTGCACATAGGAAGGGAGAGAGGGAGGGAGAGAGGGACGGAGAGAGGGAGGGAGAGAGGGAGGAAAGAAATGAGAAAGAAGAAAGGAAAGGAGGGAGGGAGGGAGGGGGAGGGAAAGGGGAGGAAAACGGAAAAGCAAAGCCTAGTTTGGGATTCTGGGTAAACTAATTCATGAATGCTTCCCTGCTGGGTTATTCCCAGGCCAGGCAGGGAATAACCTTCAACAGTCCCCTCCTTACAGCCATCTTCCTGGCCTGACCATGGGAAGAAGGAGCCCGCCTAGGAAGACCAGAAAATCTGCAATGTCCAGAGGAAAGAGACAGCTCCGGGGTCTGGGGCAGTGAGAAATGGCCTGTGGAGGTGCTTCAGGGGAGCCAGCGGAGTGAGAAGGCTGTGCAGGGCCTAACGGCCAGAACAGATGCCACCATGGAGGCTTCTTGGAGTTATAAGCATCAGAAACCAGCTCTGGCTAGCTCAAGTGGAAAAAAAGCTTGTGCCAAGGATAAATCAATCTCCAAAGGCCCAAGGACAGGAGAGGAAGAGCACACAGACCCTAGGGAAGCAGAACCCTGGCCACTGCTGTCTCCCAGAAACGATGCTATCTTCCCCAACCCCTCCTCTCTTTGCCCCTTTTTTAGCTGCACACCCATCTGGCTATGACCCATAATAGCCTCACTGCTCCAGGCTTGTCTAACCCTTCTTTCAAACTGGCAAGAGAAATCTCACCTGCCAGTGTGTGCTTAATCAGGTCTCAAACATCACGAGCTGCCTTGGGGGCAGCTAACCCTAATAGTTCACATAATGATACCTGAGGCCATGATCTAAGCATCGTGGACTACTTTCCTAGGCTGTGATGCCACTGAAAAGGAGTTATGGAAGGACTTCGCATTTCCCAAACTCTTACCACATGCCAAATGTTTACTGGGCGACCTGAAGCCACATTATCCAATGGCAAAGTGAGGTGGATTTTATTATTCCTATTTTACAAATGGAAGGATCAAGCTTAGAGGAAGTTACGCATGCATCTGGGATCTCAAAGGTAGAAGGCAGCTGCTGAGAATATAAATAGAAGCTTGCCCAAGTACAAAGTCTACATTCTTCCTTCAGGAACATTCTCGGGGACTTGCTATGTCAGAGCCTGTGAGGACCACAGCACTTAGTGTAAAATGACCACAGAGGTCTTACAGCCGCCATGCAATGGCTATGCTAAGACAGCCCTCACTTAGCACCTTTTAGGGCCTCATACTTCTGGAAATCTGACGAAAGCTATAGAGCGTGTTGCCAGATAACCCATACCTCACATAAATTTGGCTAGAATGTACAGACTCCCCCCCCCCCCAGCTCCTCCATTGCCCTCCTCAAGCAACCTCAGTTAGCGGTGGCTCAAATTCTGCAGGAGAGCAAGCTTGCTGCTTCCCGTAGCTTCTAAATCGGTCTCATGACACAACAGATTGCTTATCTCACCACAGGAAGAGTCCAGCCTTTCTCAGATTCTCCCTCCTGGCTTCACATGGTTCTTCTGTTGGATGGAAAACTGAAAGAGATGTGAAGTAGAAGATTCTTGAGGTTTTCGAGCTGACATTCCACCGGGATGAATGCTAACAAAAGCCTGATTTCACTAATCCTGAAAGGGGTGCACTGGCCTTCCTGGGTCACTGCCTGCATCACGGGGCCTTCTTCCCCAGCCTCGGGTATGGAGCTGTCTTTTGAAAAGCCTTTGAAGTTGCAAAGAGCACACACTACTTTTTAAGAGCAAACCCTGGAGATGTTTTGTAAGGACCTTTCTTCAAGTGAATGCTAACTGAATTAAATAGCATAGTTGTTTTCATAACGATAAACAGAAAGGAGAGAGATCGGGAGAACTTACTTGTTCCTCCCTATCTCCCTGGTGAACAATACTGACCCGCCTCAGATTCAGTCCTAAGACCTAGATTTTCCTCTATATATACTCATTGTTAAGAGTACCTTATCCAAACTCAAGATTTTAATTGCCATCTACACACTGAAGACAGTTTTTCCATATTGTGAAAATTTACGTGTGCCTGTTCATGTGCATGCAAGTGTATGTGGAATCACATATGTGTGAGTGAAGTGCCAGAGGTCAACCTTTTCCTCTGTTTCTGTTTCCTCAGGAGATGTCCATCTTGTTTTTAAGAAACGGTCTCTCACTGATTTGGCTAAACTAGATGGCCAGTGAGTGCCAGAGACCTGCCTGTCTCCTCCTCAGTGAAAGATTATCCCTGCTTTTCACCATGCCCAACTTCCCCATGAGTTCTGGGTCTAGAGTTTAGGTCCAGACCTAAGCTTGCACAGAAAGCGCTTGAGCAACTGAGCCATCTCCCTAGGCTCTACACTCTATGAAATGTTTTCGTCCAGCCTGAATCCGTCCCTCAGACCCCCATGTCAAACATCACTCAACGCCTCTTCTTGGATGCCTCAGGAATCAAATTAAACACGCTCAACCTGAGCCCCTGCTCTCCCCTCGTCTCCATCTCAGTAGGCAGCCAATCCATCCTCCATGTTTCTCAAGTACAAATGTAAACAGTGCCCATACGTGTCTTGTTCACCACATGCCCCTCAGGAAACTATCCAAAAACTCTGCCAGCCTTATCTTCCTGTGTCCAGAATGCGGCCATTTCTTTTTTTTTAAAATTGTTTTTATTGCGCTATATATTTTTTTTTCTGCTGCTCTCCCTTCCTCTCCCTTCCCCTCCTACCTTCTCCCATTGTCCCCATACTCCCAATTTACTCAAGAGAGCTTGTCTTTGTATGTCTCTCTTAGGGTTCTCTGGGATGTGACTTGTAGACTGGTTTTTGTTTGTTTGTTTGTAGGTTTTTTTTTGCTTTTTGTCTAAAAGCCACTTATGAGGGAATACATATGGTACTTGTCTTTCTGGGTCTGGATTATGGTGGATTACATTGATAGATTTTCTTTTGTTGAACTATCCCTGCATCTCTGGGATGAAACCTACTTGACCATGGTGGATGATGTTTCTGGTGTGTTCTTGGATTTGGTTTGCCAGTATTTTATTGAGTATTTTGCATCAATGTCCATGAAGGGGATTGGTCTGTAATTCTCTTTCTTAGTTGTGTCTTTGTGTGGTTTGGGTATCAGGATAACTGTAGCCTCATAGAAAGAGTTTGGAAATGTTCCTTCTGTTTTCTATTGTGTGGAACAATTTGAGTATTGGTATTAGCTCTTTGAAATTCTGGTAGAATTCTGTGCTGAAATCATCTGGCCCTGGACTTTTTTTTGGTTGGGAGGCTTTTGATGACTGTTTCAATTTCTTTGGGTTATAGATCTATTTAATTTGTTTATCCTGCCTTGATTTAATTTTGGAATGTGGTACTTATCCATAAAATTGTCCATTTCCTTTAAGTTTTCCAATTTTGTGGAGTACAGGTTTTTGAAGTAGGACCTGAAACTCTATGAATTTCCTCAGTATCTGTTATTATATCTCCCTTTTCATTTCTGATTTTATTAATTTGGATATTATCTCTCTCTCTCTCTGCCTTTTGGTTAGCTTGGATAAAGATCATGAATCTTGATGATTTTCTTGAAAAACCAACTTTTTGTTTCCTTGATTTTTCATATTGTTTTCTTTATCTCTATTTTATTGATTTCAGCCCTCAATTTGATTATTTCCCACTGTCTACTCCTTCTGGGTGAGTTTGCTTCTTTTTCTTATACAGTTTTCAGGTGTTCTGTTAATTCACCAGTGTGGGATTTTTCCAGCTGCTTTTTGTAGGTGTTTAGTGTTATGAACTTTTCCTCTTAGCACTGCTTTCATTGTGTCCCATAAATTTGGGTACATTGTGTGGTCATTTTTATTGAATTTTAGAAAATCTTTAATTTCTTTTTTATTTCTTCCTAGACCCAGTGGTAATTCAGTTGAACACTGTTCAATTACCTTATGTTTGTGGGCTTTCTGGAATTAGTGTTGCTGTTGAATTCTAACTGTAAGCCATGGTGATTTGATAAGATACATGGGACTGTTCCAAATTTTTGTATCTGTGGAGGTTTTCTTTGTTACTGAGTACATGGTCAATTTTTGAGAAGGTTCCATGAGGTACTGAGAAGGTATATTCTTTTGTGTTTGGGTGGAATGTTCTATAGATGTCTGTTAAGTCAATTTGAATCATAACATCTGTTAGTTCCCTTCTTTCTCTGTTAAGTTTCTATCTGGCAGACCTGTCCAGTGGTGAGAGTCGGGTGTTGAAGTCTCCCACTATTAGTTTATGGGCTTAATGTGTGATTTAAGCTTTAGTAATGTTTCTTTTGCAAATGTGGTTGCGCTTTTATTTGGGGCATAGATGTTCAGAATTGGGATTTCTTCTTGATGGATTTCTCCTATGATGAATATGAAATGTTCTTCTTTATTTCTTTTGATTGCTTTTAGTTTGAAGTCTATTTTGTTAGATATTGGGATAGCTATATCAGCTTGTTTCTTAAGTATAGTTGAGTGGAAAATTTTTTCCCAACCCTTTTCTGAGGTAATGTCTGTCTTTGAGGTTGAGGTGTGTTTCTTGTAAGCAGCAGAAAGATGAATTCTGTTTTTGTTTCCAGGATGTTAGCCTGTATCTTTTTATGGGTGAATGGAGTCCATTTATATTAGGGGACATTAATGGCCAGAGGTTGCTAGTTTTCTAGCAATTGCTAGGTTCCTGTTATTTTTGGTTTTTGGCGGTGGTGGTGGCATTGAATGTACATTTCTCATCTTTGAGATTTGCTGCTGTGAGATCATCTGTTGCCTGTGTTTTTGTGGCTATAGCTGACTTCCTTGGGTTGAAGTTTCCTTCTATTACTTTCTGTAGGGCTGGATTTGTGGATAGGTATTATTTGAATCTGGTTTTGTCATGGAATATCTTGTTTTCTCCATCCATGGTGATTGTAAGTTTTGCTGGGTATAGCAATCTGGGCTGGCATCTGTGGTCTCTTAGTGTTTGCATAACACCTCTCCAAGACCTTCTTATTTTCATTGCTTCCCTTGAGAAGTGGGATATAATTCTGATAGGTCTGCCTTTATATGTTCCTTGGCCCTTTTCCTTTGCAGTTATCATTCTTCTTTCTTTATTATATATGTTTAGTGTTTTGATTATTATGTAGTGAGGGGACATGTGGCGGGTGGGCAAGAGACAGAGACATGGATAGGCACGCCATGCAGAGTAAAGTTGGATATTTATTCAGGGGGTTATGGAGGGAGATGGGTGAAGGGGAGAAGAGTAGAGAGAGAGAGAGAAAGAGAGAGAGAGAGGAGAGAAAGAAGCGGGGGAAGGGGAAGGGTGGAGAGAGAAGCAGAAGCTGCCTCTCCGAGAGGAAGACAGAAAAGAGAGAGAGCTCAGGCCGGAAGCTGAAGATCAGCCTGCCTCAGTGGATGGGGGAGGGAGTGGGCGTGGCTTGTCTCTTAAAGAGACAGTCTGTTTGTGGCATGGAAATGTCTGATGTCTCTTACACCTGGTTAATGCATTGGCAGAACAGAGGACAAAGTTAAGTTTAAGAAAAAAAAATTTAGGACCAGGGGATTGAGGGGGATGTATCTGACCTGTTTAAGGTGGATCCTTCAATTTGGCTCCCTGGAACTCACAAGAATTCTTTGAGTTTGTGAAAACAGAAGTTTTAGACATATACATTATATAAACATTAGCATATTTATGTCAAAATGACTGTGACAGATTTTTGCATAATGAAAAGTATTTTTAAGACTATGGAAGGCAGCATGAGAGAGAAGTTTAATAACTTGTATTTGTTCTTACATCTTTATAACTTGTAGGTCTTGTATTTTACTGAAATTTGTTTGGTGAGGTTGTCCTTTTAAACTGACAAAACCTCTCAGCTGTCAGACTGCATCAGAGATCTTTGAGAAGGATAAAATTTTACTTGAGTTATTAATTAAAAAAATGACAGAGAAAACCTCTCAGCTATCAGACTATATCAGAGATCTTTGAGAAGGATAAAATTTTTACTTTAGTTACTGATTAAAAAATGACAGAGAACTTACTTGGTTGGTACCCAGAGCTACAACTCTTTAGGATCCTCCATGGTCGGTGAAGGTTGCATTTGCCTTTTGCTGTTTAGCACAGGGCCTGCCAGGCTCCAGAAGATCCTGTGGGCTAAGAAATCTGTAGGAAGACAGGTCTACCTAGACCTGAGCAGCTAGGCTGTCGATTCCAGCGATTCTGTCCACATCAGGAGAGCTTCAGTTTAGATGAAAGGCAATTTTGCCCAGTGGTCAATGCTTGGCAGTTGAAGCGAATTGCAGATGGATGTTATTCTGTGCCCATTTGTCTTCTGTCTTCTTTGGAGGAAGTAGAGTGCTGCTACTAGGAGCCAACTGTCTCTTTTTGTTATAAAAAGTTTTTTTTAATGATTAAATATCTAAATGCCATATTTCCCAGATCTCTGCAGTTAAGGGCTGTTTATTAGGTATGACTACAGTATAGAATCTGCCTGGAGAGTTGGGTCTGAGTTTGACTGTACTGGCTCTTAACAGGTAAGATTTAAAAAGACAGAAAGAAGAAGAAACTGTTTGCAATAGAAGGTTAATGGCAAAACTGACAATAGTAGAGAACAGCTTAATATATTTTTGTAAGAGACTTAAAAGTACATACCGGTTTAAAACATGAGACTTATTGTTTTTGTAGTCTGAAATGAGATGCAATGAACAATCATAACATTAAGCATAGGTGCATTTAAGTTACATGTATGATCACACACACACACACAGAGTGAACAGGAATTGGGCAATGTGGATGCTCTTGGTGGGCCCTACCAAAGGCATGCCATTGTGCAAAACACATGCAACAGAGTCAAGAGGAATTTAGTGAAAAAACAAAAAAACATAAGTAAACCAGGGGACAAGGCAGGGTATACTTCAGTAGAGATGGGAGAACTTGGTCATCTGACCTAGCTCTCAGCCAAGATGGCAGTAAGGTCATCCATGCAGAGTTAACACTGGGGAACCAGGCAGGGAACACCTCAGTAAAGATGGCGGAACTTGGTCACCTGACCTGGTTCTCAGCCAAGATGGCAACGAAGTCACCTGACCCCAGTAAAATGGAAGCAGTCACATATTATATGGAGAAGCCACTCAGTTAGGATGGCACTGAGGTCACTTGACCTCAGTTAAGATGGTGGTGAGGTCACATGACCTCAGTCAAAATGGCAGCAGTCACATGCTGCATGAAAAAAGCCACAGTTTTTGAGCTATAGGGGTTTTAAGCTCAATAAGAGATGGAAAAGCCACAATTTTTGAGCTGCAGGGATTTTAGCTTAATAATAAGAGAGACCTAGAGGCGTGATCTGCCCTGTTGCTGAGCTGCCATGCCACAAGCTGTGGCAGGGAGCAAAAGGCTGGGATTGAAAAAGCTGCCTCATGGGTCCTGGCAGGGTCCATTTGCCTGTGCTCTGACAGTAGTTAGAACGCTCCCGCAGACAGTAGTCAGAAAGCTCCCATAAAAGTGGAGCTGGCGGGACACCGACAGACTGAGGGTAAGAGCTAAGGCCTAGGATTTTGGGGCCTCTAAAAGTCTTCCACCTCAGGGGAGACAGACCTGGATGGCTTGCTACCCACAGCTGAAATTGTGTAAACCTGCGAAACACCACTAGGCCTATAACGGGACGTCTCCCCCTATAGGAAGAGTGTAAATCGGAGCGAACACTGCAGGAACCGTGGGAGGGTGTCCCCTGACCCCCAGGTGGGGTGCTATAGCCTGACTGGATTCGGTCACGGTGACTCAAAATCCAGAGAGGCCAGAGGCCGCTCCGAGTGGCCTTTTACGGCGAGGGAAAAAAAAAAGAAATGGAAAAAAAGGAGAAAGAAGAATGTGAGGGACCCTGGGTCCCCAGTCGAATGCACCACATAGATTGTGCAGTGCTAGCGCGGGCGGACTGACCCTGGGTCAGTCCAAACACAAATTTAGCTAAGGGAGGCAACCATAGTAGAATGGGGAAAACTCACCAATTGAAGCCGGTGTTGTTCAGAGAAATTGCGCTCAGGCATATGGAACACGTGGTTGTTTTGGAGAAAATCCCTGGGATCAAATGTAAGGCTTGTCTCTTAAAGAGACAGAACAATCATTACAGTCTCAATGGCTCTCAGCTCCTTCAGTAAATGAGTCATTTCCTTATTGGCACCCCCAAGCTTCTTGCGATTCTCTTCCATCTCATGGTTCTTGTCATTCACTTCTGACTTTTTGGCCAGGTGCTGATTCTTACGGTCTTGTAGCTGAGCCATGGTCTCAACTATTATCTTCATGTGTCTTTGCTCCTCCTTCTTAAGCTTCTATCTCATTTTCATCCTTTTTCACTGTCTGCTCCCACATGGGTACTTTATCCTGGTCTTCCTTAAGCTGGTTCTTCTCAAAATCCAATTGGATGCCCAAGCGAGTCTTCTGATTCCCAAATTCCAAGCCTTTCTTGGCAATTTCATTCTGTTGCTTTACCTTTTCTTCCTCAAATTCTCAGATGTTACACACACTAATCTCCCGACAAAACTCTTCAAACACCTCATCTTCCACCTGGTTCATCTCCTTCAAGTCTTTCATTTCCCTTTCTCAGTGCTGAATGATGCTCTCGATATCATTAATGCGAGGCCCGAAGTTGTCTGGCTCACTCTCCAGCATGGACTTTTCCTGGAGATTCGGGGCAAGAGGCCTTGTTTTCGTCTGAGTACTTCAGCCTCATTTGTAGTCTGTGGGCCTGAGACTGCACCTGACGCAGTTCTGCCTCTTTCTGTTTTGCACACATTCACCAAGCAAACATTGGCCTTGCCGCCAACCTTGCCCTAACAAAGCCTGGCCTCTTAATGAAGCCCCCAATAACCCCAGCTAGCAGCTTCTCAATTTAAAATGTTTTCTGCTCAGCACAAATTCTTTCAAGTTCCAAGGCACCAAAGCTTATCTTTTAAGAATTATATACAAATTGGAGCTGAAATTGAGACCAAGGTGAATTCTGCTGTTAGTGTCAAACTCTTGGATTTGGTATGTGATTAGCTGTAGGCTCCTATGTAGCAGCCTCTTATGTATTAAACTATGAAAGGGCGTCAGCCAGATACAGGATGAGTTCCAGTGGAAGAGAAGCACATACAAGAAGAGCTGCAATACCTGTCGTGATGTCACTGGAGGAGTCTAGAAAAATGCACAGAGAAAAAGGTCGTGATCAAGAATTTGTATTCATATTTAATTTTTTACTTAAAACACGGAAGACTATTGACCTCTGGAGGCACCCATTCCCTTGTGCCCAGTGAGCAGAGGTGGCCCCGACTCTTAGGAATTTGCACATTTGAACCTCAAGAATATAGACAGGGCCACTGCAGACAACCTGGAATTGCTGGTTCCTTGCTCCATCTAGACTCTCATGACGTGATCACCACTGCCAGCAGCTGTTGGTCCTCTCTCTACTGAACCCGTAGCCAAGAGATTTCATCTCTGGTGGATTTGAGCCCTTCCCTTACTCTCTCTCATCTTCCCACCATCTGCAGCAGTTCAGCCCCACCATATTGTCAACTGTCATAGGTGTTAGTGCCTTTGTTGCTGAGAAACAGAGTATCTAATTGGGCCCTCTCCTTTAGCTTCAGAACTTGAATGGTAGCTGGGATTTTCACCCATGAGGGCCCTGGCAACTGAGTACATATATTGACAGGCAGTACCCGCTGTCCTCTGCTTGGTGTGTCATCAATACCTATTCAAAGACAAATGTCAGGGTGAGAGACAGATTAAATAAGGTGGTCACATAACTCCCCGTAAAAATCAGGCACTTTGTTTAGGATCAGACATGTTCTGCTCTGGGCCACTGGAAAACTAGAATTAAGACTCATCCAGGCTAGTGAGGGAATCAGAGAGCTGGAATGAGGAAGCACACAATGCCCCCGTGGTTCAGATACAGCATGGTGTTTGATTTTGGCCAGTTACCGGGCTAACAGATCCTTTGTCACAGAGATGAGCTCTGTCTTTAACCAAGGACCTCAGCCAGGCAATACTTAGAGAATGTGGTCCTGCATGTGGGGCTGGATACACCTTTGAGGGCCTTATCAGCTGTATACAGATGCTCTTGTCTCTACGTTAGCCCTGGGTGTGAACTGAAAGTTCAGATGCACTGGTTGTAGGACAGTTTGGCATTCACAGAACCCTTGGTGGATACTGGATTGCTACTAGCACCCAGCCATGCCAGGCCAGGTATAAGATGTCTGCTAATACTGACCATTCATATAATTGCTATTTTCCAGATAAGATTTTTAACAATTTACAGATGCTGGAATCTATGCTCAAAAACTAACTCTTAAGTAAATTGACTTTAAAATTGGCTCAAATCCCAGAGCTCATTGCTGACAGCTTGCCTGCTGGTATTGACATCTCCATTCCCAATGACTGGGGTTGGCAAAGCTCTGTCTCTGAGATGTGATGCAAACCATGCTGGCATCTTCATGGTGCCCACAGCTGTGGGAGGACCATCCGTGATGTGTGCATTGCCACACCTTGGCTTCATCCCCCATGCACTGCACATCATCCAGCATGATATGGTCCATGCCTCTATCAAAGTAGCTCTAGCTGGGGCTGACATGGCCTTACCACAGCCCAGCTGCGGGCATACCACCTTGGCATCTGTCAGGTCCCAGCTGTCATCACACACTGTGCCCCAGGTACCATTGTAAGAGATCTCTACTCGGCCCTCGCACCTGTGGCTACCATTCACCAGTCTCAAGGCCAGACCTAGGAATGGAAAAATAGGTGCTTCTGAGATGTGACATTGTCCTTATATGCTAGGGTCATCGGCAGGTTGAAAAAAATGTTCTCCATGTTAGACACTAGAAGTGGCCCTGTGGCATGATCCCTAAAATTGTATTGCTTTATGAGTATTGAAGAGCTGTTGATGCCTGTTAATTTTTTTTGTTGGTACATTACTCCTTCATTAGAAATCGTAAATGAGAAATTATTTCAACGCCTGAAGACCAAACCACAACAGAAGATTCCATAGGCTCAAGATTTTGAGACATTCTGGCAAGAGTCCTATGTATTGTGTATCCTTTCTGTCTCATGGCAACATCATTTTTCCTTAAAAAGGTAACTGGACAGACATCATTCCCACCATCTCCTGTATAAACAATCCTGCACATCTCACTCCCTGCTGTAACTGTTTAGCTAGAAATTCTACCAAAGCTGCAATTTTACCAAGGTTCTTCAGATACCTATTGCAAAAATGAGCATGGCAATTTTTCACTGTGAGACGACCACTGTATTCAAAAGCTGCTGGATTAGTAAACGCGTTATCAAAGACATCATGAAAATCAGCAGCTTCTAAAACCCAATCTATGAAGACTGAGTTTGAATCTGAAATAATGATGCAATCAGATGTATCCTTATTCCATCCTTAGAAAGCTGAAAAGCTCTACTGTCCCCAAAGTGAATGGCATTGATGTCTCTGCTTTTCTCATTTTGTCTTCTTTCACCCCTTCCTCTCCCAGATACTTAAAGACTCTGCCCATAAATTCTGTCCAGAACCCCTTCTGGTAAGAATTTTGTAGTTCCATAGGAACATATTTTGTCTGTAGACTCCGGGTGTCACTATTGTCATCTACCATTGAATTGTTGAAGCCAACCATCAGCAAAACTTTCATGGTTCCAATAACAGATTTGGGTTACCCTAAGGTGGCACTTGCAGTCCAATTAATCTTTTTTCAGCACAGAGCTTAGGTCATTAGAATCTTTAATTTGTCAGCTATCTTTAAACATTACTCCATTTCTGTATGCAGAGAAACTGTTCTGACGTATAGCAAAGGAGTGGAGACTTCTTAATTCCAGCCTAGTCTTATAGGTGCTGATTGCTCTGACTTCACAGCACATGGCAACTTGGCACTACCTGGAAATTTCCATTGAGTTCATGGTTTCTTTCAGAAGTGTTTCTCTTTGCATTTGGATGTAAACTCACAGCGGCAGAGGGCCTATCTGTTCTGTCCAGCACTCTAAGCCCAGTCCTAGATAGAGCCTCCCAGAGTGGGAACAATCAATGCATATGGAACTGGTGCTTATCTACCATGATAAATATTACACAGCGTGTAACATGATATGTGTAATTTCTGAACTATATAGCAAGTAGCCATCTGTGCTTCTGTTATAAAGTCCCATTGCAAACACATATGCGGATATATCCCACACACAATGGGCATATTTTACACACAAATTCGGTACCTGATTTTAAAATCTGCCATTGTACATCTATCCCAGTGAAGTAAAACCAAACACCTAAAACTAACACATTTTTTTTGTTTTGGTTTGGTTTTTGAGACAGGATCTCTCTATATAGCTGGAATTCACTATGGGCACCAGGCTGCCCTGGACATAGAGATCTTCTTGTCACTATCTACTAAGTGCAGGGATTAAAGGCCCCCCACCCAGCTAAAAAAGATCCCATTTTTAAAGGGAAACAGAAGCGGTGATACAGTGAGTGTGTCAGGTACAACAGAGCGGCAGTAGCATGTATTAAATGGAAACGAGGCCACATCCAAAGCAGTGCTGTGTGGAGAAGCCAAGACAGCCCCGAGGGACCTTGACTTTGACTTGTGAGTGACCAGCTGAGTCTGAGCAATGTCTTGTAAGTGGCTGTAATGGGGCTGAGACTCTAGCTCAGTGGTACAGTGTTTGCAGGGCAGGCTTGGAGTCTTGAATTCTATCCCCAGTGGTTCGAAAATGAAAAATAAATGCCTGTTTGTACATTAAAGACAATTCAAGCTTTACCAGAAATAGTCAACATAATTCCAGAGCTAGGGGCTCCCAATGGGGCAGGCCAAATGGGGCAATTCTCCAGCTGCAGCCAAGCGAGCATTCTCTCTGCTTCACTTCTGTGTGCCCAGGGAGGCTTTTCCTCTGCAGTCCCTTAGTGTAGCTCAAGGGTCGGCTCTTCTTAGTTACCTCATTCATGAATCCTTGTTTGCCAAATCAATTTAAAAATAAAATCTCGGTGCCCCAATTTTTCTCAGTCTGAAAAATTAATGCTTCAAAAGGCAGGAACACTTAGTAAGAATGAAATGGCAAATTTTAAATATGGTATAACTCAGAAATACCACCTCTCTCTTTTGAGAGAGGATCTTTTGTTGGTCTGGAGCTCAAGGATAGACAGATTTGCCAGTCACTGGGGATCAGCCTTTCTCTACCTCCACAGCAGTGGGCTTACAAGTACTTATTACCATATTCAGCATTTTTTTTTTGTTTTTGAGACAGGATTTTCTGTAGTTTTGGAGCCTGTCCTGGAACTAGCTCTGTAGACCAGGTTGGCCTTGAATTCACAGAGATCCACCTGCCTCTGCCTCCTGAGTGCTGGAATTAAAGGCGTGCACCACCACCGCCTGACTTCAGCATTTTTCTATGGGTTCTGAGGACTGAATTTAGATACTCTTGCTTGCCAGGAAATCACTTCACTGACTGATCTATCTCTCCAGCCACCATATATAGACACAATTTTACCACTTAAATGTGAAGCAAAATTGCATAGGAATTTTGAAAGAAGAAAAATAGACCTCAACATAAGTCAGGGCCTCTTGAAATCCTTTGCAAAAAAGAAAAATTGTATAGCCCAAGAAACAAGATGTAAACAATATATTTAGACTTAAAACCATCAAACTCCAAAATCATCAGCTTTCTCCCTGTTCTGATCAATATATTAAAGTACTCCAGGATTGGTTTGCTTTAAAATTATAGGAGGAATTTATGCTGTAATAATTATGTAGATTGCAGGAGATTTGGGGCATTACAACTGCTTGGAACAGTGAGAATGGAGCATGCTCATGTCGCTGCCCACACTGTTTACACCTATAAAGGTAGTAAGCACTCAGATTGTTGTCTGCTGTGGTTAATGGATGCAGGAAGAAGGAAATGCCGAGGTCTGGGACACACTGAGACAAAGTCAGGAAGAGAGAATGACCCCGATGACAGTATAGAAAGATGAAACCATGGTTTCATAGTATCTGAAAAGGTTGCTTTTCTTTTCATTAAGAAGTTACCCATGTGAATATGTGCATGTATATGTGGATGGCCTTCTGCATCTAAAGAGTCAACTAAGCGTGACTCAAAAATATATGACATAGAACTTTGTGCTGAGCACGTGCAGGCTCTTTCTTGTCACCGTTCCAGAAACAATATGGTGTGACAGTGATTTGTCCCCCATTGACATTGCATTTCTTGGGGGTTCTAAGTGACCTGGGGTGATGTAAAGTACACAGGAACAATGTGCAAGGTTTAATTGGGCTCTGATGTAGTGGGGGCCATGTGGCGGCACTGACTTGCCAAAGACAAGGTGATAGTTATTGTAATGGGCAGCACAGACAAAGCAGTGTTTGTAATGGCCTGACCCATAATGGGCTGCATAGGCACAGTGAGTTTTGTGGTGGCATGACTTATATGGACCTTTGGTACTGGCTAATCAATCATGGTATTTCCATGTATGAAACAGATAGGAAGCCTACTGAATTGTTAGATCTGTATCAGTGGAAAAAATCTTAAACAAATAAAGACTCTTTTGGGTCATGGCAAAGTGAATCTGGGCCTGTGAATCAATTTCCAGACTTGAGCCAGTTTGCAGACCCCTTGAATGAAGGGACTGCCAGGTTCCCCCGAGGTAGAGGGAACCTAAGAGTTTTATAGTTAGCCTCTCTCCAGTCTTTCTCCCTCTCATAGAGACCTATGGACGTTTATAAGGGCAACTGTACACTGGAGGAAAGGAAACAATCAGACTTTCTGGGGTCTTATGGACACTGGATCGGAATTGACACTAATTCTGGGAGACCCCTAGAAACACTGTTGCCCTCCAGTTAAAGTGGGGGCATCTGGAGGTCAGTTGTTTAATGGAGTCTGGCTCACAGTAGGTCCAGGGTGTCCCAGAACTCATCCTGTGGTTATTTCCCTAGTTCCAGAATGTGTAGTTGGGAGAGATATACTTAGAAGTTGGCCGAATTCTTACATTGCTTCCATGACCTGTGACAGTATCACATGGAGGGATTGCAGAAATTAGTGTCGCCATTAAGGACTTAAAAGATGCAGGGGTGTTGGTTCCCACCACATCTCCCTTTAACTCTGTCTTGCCAGTGCAGAAGACAGATGGATCGTGGAGAATGACAGTTGACTACTAAAAATTCAATCATGTTGTGACTCCAACTGCAGCTGCTGTACCAGATGTGGTATCCTCACTTGAGCAGTGAGTGATACATCTTCTGGTACATGGCATGAAGCTAGTGATCAACCAAACACCTTTTCCTTGGTACCTGTCCAGAAGGACTAACAGAAACAATTTTTCAACTGGCAAGACCAGCAAATACCTTTACATTTATACCTCGTATTAACTGCCCAGCCCTGTGTCATAACTTAATTAGAAGGGATCTTGACAATCTGTTTCTCCCACAAAATATCACAATGGAGTACTATATTGGCAATGTTATACTGATTGGACCAAGTGAACAGGAGGTGGCAACCACTTTGGACTCGTTGGTAACACATATCCATCAGAGCATGGGAAGTACAGCCAAAATTCAAGGACCTTCTACCTCATTGCCAGTCTTAGGAGTCCAGTGGTATTGGGCATCTAAGGTGAAGGATGAGTTACTGCATTTGGCCCCTACCATCAAGAAAGAAGCCCAACTTTTAGTGGGACTGTTTGAAATCAGGAGATAGCACCTTCCTCTCTTAAGAATGCTCCTCCAGCCCATAGACCCAGTGACTCAGAAAGCTGCTAGCTTGGTGTGGGGCCTGGAACCAGAGAAGGCTCTTCAACAGGTTGCAGCTGCTGTGCAGGCTGCTCTACCACGTGGAGACCCCATGGTAACTGAGATGTCAGTAGCAGAAAGGGATGTTGTTTGGAGCCTTTGCCAGGCCCTTTATAGATAAATCGTAGAAGAAAACTTTGGGATTTTGGAACAAGTCTCTGCTATCATCCATAGAAAACTATTCTCTATGTGACAGACAGCTCTTGGCCTGCTATTGGGCCTTAGTGGAAACTGAACACTTGACAGTGGGTCACCAAGTTACTCTGCAACCTGAGCTGCCCATCATGAGCTGGTTGTTATCTGACCCGCCAAGCCATAAAGCAGGATGTGCACTGCAGAACCCCATCATCAAATGGAAGTGGCGTATACGTGATCAGGCTCTAGCACGTCCTGAAGGCACAAATAAGTTTCAGTAAGGAGTTGCCCAA
>PVIU01022816.1:0-28668 GCA_004026605.1 Ondatra zibethicus | reverse complement strand
GAGGGATGGGGGTGGGCCTTGGACTTCCAACAGGGCAGGGCACCATGCCCTCTTTCAAGGAAGAAGGGGGA
Source organism: Ondatra zibethicus (assembly GCA_004026605.1). Lineage (NCBI taxonomy): Eukaryota > Metazoa > Chordata > Mammalia > Rodentia > Cricetidae > Ondatra > Ondatra zibethicus. Next base: position 28,597 of record PVIU01022816.1, on the reverse strand, counting down.
GGGAGGAGGGGTGGGGGGGTAGTGGGAGGGGACCGGGAGAAGGGGAAGAAAGGAAAAAAAAATTTTATTTCTTTAATTATGTTCTTGAATGGAAAAAATAAAACAAAACAATGTATGGAAAAAAAAAACCTACAAAAAAAAAGACATAGGGAATGGTGAGATGGCTCAGTGATTATGAGCACTAACTGCTTTTGCAGAGGACTGGGTTCGATTCCCAGCATCCATGTGGTAGCTCGTGACCGTTTGTAACTCCAGTTCCAGTGTATTGGACACCCTCTTCTGGCCTCTACAGGCACTGTACTGGCATAACTTGTAGACAGAACACCCATACACATAAGATAGAATTAAAGTTTTTTTTTTTTAAGATTTATTTATTTATTATATATTCAGTGTTTCTGCCTGCATGTATCCCTGCAGGCCAGAAGAGGGCACCAAATCTCATTACAGATGGTTGTGAGCCACATGTGGTTGCTGGGAATTGAACTCAGGACCTTTGGAAGAGCAGGCAAAGCTCTTAACCACTGAGCCATCTCTCCAGCCCGAATTAAAGTTTTTAAAGTGAAAAAATAATAATCTCATTAAGCTTCTGTTAAAAATGTACTCTTGTGGGCTATGAACTATAAACAATATATATAAACTATATTCGTAGTAGTAACTGAGTGGGCATTTTAGATTTCATGTTAGGCACCAGGTTCACATTCTGAGATTCTATTTTTAGTGTTTATCAAGATAATGACCATTGAGAGCTTACTTTTTTCCCACTGGTAATTGTTCCTTTTTTTTCCTTTCCTTTTTTTTTTCCTAATCTGATTGGAAATTTTGTGGTTTTCCCTTTTCATGATATAAGTCCTTTATTTTCTCACATTCTTATTGCCTCTTGCTGTTGTTGTTTGTTTGTTTTTTTACCAAAACAGGGTTTTTCTGTAGCTTTAAAGCCTGTCCTAGAACTTGCTCTGTAGACCAGGCTGGCCTCGAACTCACAAAGATCCGTCTGCCTCTACCTCTCAAGTGCTGGGATTAAAGACGTGCGCCACCACCACCCAGCCTCTTACTGTCTGTTTATCTCTTGATGTTTATTGTCTGTCTCAGGTAACTGCTTATGGGAAGGTAGTTCACAGTTTTGCTGTACTAACTCATCACATTGTAAAAGTATCACTTAGCAATTAAATTTATAAAATACAGCATAGTGCTAGTTTTTTAAAAATATTTATTTATTTATTATGTATACAATATTCTGCATGTGTGTATGCCTGCAGGCCAGAAGAGGGCACCAGACGTCATTAAAGATGGTTGTAAGCCACCATGTGGTTGCTGGGAATTGAACTCAGGGCCTTTGGAAGAGCAGGCAATGCTCCTAACCGCTGAGCCATCTCTCCAGCCCCAGTGCTAGTTTTTTATATTTTACTAATTCCCATTAAGTTTTCTGTGTTCAGAGATTTCTTTTTTTTTGGTTTTTTGAGACAGGGCTTCTCTGTGTAGCTTTGGAGCCTGTTCTGGAACTAGCTCTTGTAGATCAGACTGGCCTCGAAGTCACAGAGATCTGCTTGCCTCTGCCTCCTGAGTGCTGGGATTAAGGGTTTGTGCCACAACCACCCGGCTAGAAATTTCTTAAAACGTGGTAAGAAGTCACTTCAGTATTAACATATTACCAGATTTACTTGGTGGTTTCTTTACTTACATTGTACGGAAGTTAAAATAGTAGTTGGGTATTTGGAATCAGAACAGTTTGAGTGTATTTTGGTGGCGCTGTTATTTAGATTTGGAGGCACAGGATGGGAGCCACCTGTTCAGGGGGTAACTAAAATCTGCTTCTTGCGTTTTTAGAGGCTTCGTGACGGAGTGATCAGAGACATTGAGAGACAGAATCAGAAAAAAGAAAACATTCGTCTTTTGGGAGAACAGATTATTTTGACTAAGCAACTTGAAGCAGAAAGAGAGAAGATGTTGGAAAGAGGATCTCAAAACACTTGACTTTGTGAAAATTGATGGGGCAGCACTGGGTTAATGTGTATATATGTGGGTGTGCACGCGTGTGTGTGTTGATAGAGAATAGCTAGTGAGATCTGTTTTCCCTGAAAATCACTGTCCATATAAACTTTACTAAATAAAGGACAGTGGATCCTGTCTTTTGAATCACTTTTACGAGTCTGTTCTGTCTTGATAAAGTACTCTTGGGCAGACACTCTTCTGAAGTTGTCTGGGGATTCTTACAGCAGTCCCCGTCAGCTTAGGAGTGCTTGTGTGCAGGGAAGGATGGAGAGTAACATCCACCTGGGTGGACTGCTAAGTCGGCATGATGATGAAGCCACAAGAACATCCACCTCAGAAGGGCTGGAGGAAGGAGAGGTGGAGGGAGAGACTCTTCTGATTGTCGAGTCAGAGGATCAGGCATCTGTGGACTTATCGCATGACCAGAGCGGGGATTCCCTCAACAGCGATGAAGGAGATGTGTCGTGGATGGAGGAGCAGCTGTCTTACTTCTGTGACAAGTGCCAGAAATGGATCCCAGCCAGTAAGGAACTTCTCAATTCCTTTGATTGGTCGATCCTTGTGTGATGGTTTGTTTTCCAGTCTGAAAAACACTAATAAAATAGACTTGAATAAAAAGATATATTTATTATTATTAGTCTAGTTTACTAAATGTAAATTTATACAAAACACATTTTTTTTGTTTTTAGTTTTTTAAAACATTCATTTATTTTATATGTATGTGTGTGTGCCTGAGTGTATGTTTACCATATACATGCAGTGCTTGCAGAGGTCAGAAGAGACATCATCTCACGTGGCACTCAATTACACATGGTTGTGAGCCACTGTGTTGGTGCTGGGAACTGAACTTGTGTCCTCTGCAAGGGCAGTAAGTGTTCCTAACTGCTGAGTCATCTCTTCATCCTCACAAAAACACATTTGTATTAATAAAAATTGTCAACCACTCTCTCATTGTTAAATGAGCATTCTGAAGAGTAGCCCAAGAAAAATTAGGGATCCTGTGTTACTTAAGGAATTGACCATATTTTTCTAACAAGATTATGCTGTGGGTTGGGGGGACATGTTCTGTTGCCAGTGCAGAATTAAAGTTCAAGTTCACAGAACTTACTGTGTTGTATTTGACATTTGTGGAGTACTGCCCTTGTCTTCTCACGGGTGGTCAGAATTGACGGTGCAAAGGTGTTTGCTTCCTGCCTTTAACACCAGGCTTATTTCCCACCGTGGGCCTCTTTCATCTGCTGGAAGGAGTCACAATGAACAGATCTTGAGGGTCTCAGCCCCTGCTTCATAGCATGCTTTGCCAGCCGTCATGGTTCTTACCACACAGCATTTGCCATTAGGCCAGAGACAGCAAAGGACGTGTGCTGGAGGAATGCTTTGTGCAAGAGTTCACAGCTCGTGAAATGGAGCCATGACACACTTAGTGAGGGTGGTCATTTTCTGGTATGTAGAAGCTTCTGTTAAAAATGGATTCAGTTGTTCAAATTAGGAGCTACTGTAAATAGGTTAATAGAAAACAAACCTAGAATTGACAGTTTAGCTGGTTTTTGGTTCTCAGCTATCTAGTAGAGCTGGGTTCTACCCCAAATCTTTGGCTTTCCCGCTGTCCTCACAGGGTAGGTTTTAAGGTGACTTTCTTGATGGGGCCCTGCTAACTTTTTTAGGGGAGGCAGGTGAACTTTTCATCCTTTCTAAACAATGCTTTGTGATTCCTAGGACGGTGAACCTTTTTGTTTTCTCTGGAATATGGGGCAGCTTCCCTGCCCTTCTGTTCCACAGGAGCCTTCTTTTAGCCAATTTCCATTCTCCTTTGGGTCCAGTAAACCCGTATTCCCTCCCTAATGGGATTGGGCATCCATTTTTTTTTCTTATGACTTACTCTGCCCTGTGATGCACTGTATATTCTACTTGGGAGTTTTCATGCTGCACAAAGCATCAACATCATCTAGGAGCTTTAACGCAGAGCCCACACCGGGCTCAGAGACTGAAGCATTTCACTTTGGGCAGACCTGGCCATAGTAAGGAAAGAAAACCCAGCCACTCTGATGGTCCACGAGAATCTAGAAGCAGTGCAGTTGTGTTTACCTGTGATCTCTACTACCTCCAGACTGATAGAGCACGAGAGCAGATGTGGGTCATGTCTGCCTTAGACATTGCATATCCTGTTCCTAGCCTGGCGCCTGGCTGTTTGAAGAGACCTGCCTGGAGGAGTCAGGAATGTGGCTTCTGGGAAATCCAGTTAAAGCAATCATACCTGCTTTTCCAGGACCTTTTTCCTTAAAGGCTAAGGAGCCACAGGTTCTAGGAGGGGCCTGTGCCTGACTTTAGAAGGAGAAACAGCTTTCTCTCTCCTCTGCTACTGTCCTGGGTTGGCTGCAGAAAACAAAAAACCCACCATGGGAAACTTGGAAATCTGGTTGATTAACTGAGCCTTTGGGTTGCCACTGCATGTGCTAAAACTATGATGTGACTTGTGTTTTTTCTCGTAGGTCAGCTGAGGGAACAGCTCAGTTACCTTAAGGGCGATAACTTTTTCAGGTTTACTTGTTCCGATTGCTCGGCAGATGGCAAGGAGCAGTCTGAGCGGCTGAAGCTGACGTGGCAGCAAGTGAGTACCAAGCTCTTCTAGATGCAGCAGGTTGGGTGCCCAAGAGATTGGAGTGATTAGTGAGGAACTTTGGAGTGGTTTGGGGATGGGGTACTTTACACTTCACAATAAAAATGGGTACAGTGTGTGGAAAGCGCTTCATGGTTTAAAAAAATGCTTGATGCTAATTTAGTGAATTCTTGAGAATCTGAATCAATGTCATTTATGTCATACCAAGCTTAGATTCAAAACCAGGCCCACATTTTCTGGCAGTCATTTCTGGCATAAAAAAATAGAGGTGGCTACACTGGAAATAGATTTGGCAGAAACAGTTTGACTTGATAACCAAGACAAAGTAACCAACTGGTTCAGCCTTCCTGCGTTTGAAATTGGAGACAAGTCTTTGTTGATGGATACTTTTAGCTGTTTCAAATACCAGCACTCAGTAACCTTTTATTGATCATCAGTTTCTATTAAGTTATATTAAGTTGTTTGGTTTTATTTTAATTTTAATATGCATATATATAGTAGGGTAACAAGGGATAGCCAGTCCTTAAGTTAAAAATAAAGAGCTTTATGGTAATTACTGGCTGTGTGGCTGTTTGTGATGCTGGTGTCAAGCTCACGGCCTTGCTTCCATTAAGTGCTACATCTGTGAACTGTGTTCTAGACCCCTAGGTGTCTCACATTTTTATTTATTTGACATATACTGAGTGCTTACGCTGAACCAGGTACTTCTATTTGAGGCCTGGAGAGTGCTGTGGTGGGTGAGCCAACTGAAGCCTCCACCCTAGGCCTTAGGGGCCACTAACATTCCACAAACAGATAAAAGTGATAATTACCCAGGCACTCTCTCCTTTGAAGAAAACAAACAGGGGGAAGATTTTAGATGTGCTGAATTGGGCACTTGGGGTGTTTCTTAGACTGTGGTTGCCATAACAATCTGAAAGGTGTCTTCATCACCAGTGCTTATTAGGTCATCCCAGGAGACCTGTCTATTCACTTGGGATGCTGCTTTGACTTGCCAAAATAACATAGGTAGAAGATAAAGGAAGTTTGAATTGAGTGTATAGTCTTATGGGGGTCACAACTGCACTTTTCCCCCCTGTTGATGGCATATTGTACTTAGGCTAGATGTGTTTCTAGGAAGAGAATTGCAAATACACAGGTAGACTTGTATTTAGCCTGCAAGTAGCATCTCATAAAAGCTGTAAAATGGCAGAAAGCAAATATCATTTTCAAGAATGTTAGCTTTCTAACTAACATGTTAGAAATAAAGTGTTTTTTTTTGTTTGTTTGTTTTTGTTTTGTTTTGTTTTTCGAGACAGGGTTTCTCTGTGGCTTTGGAGCCTGTCCTGGAACTAGCTCTTGTAGACCAGGCTGGGCTCGAACTCACAGAGATCCACCTGCCTCTGCCTCCCGAGTGCTGGGATTAAAGGCATGCGCCACCACCGCCCGGCGAAATACAATGTTTTTAAGAGAAAACTTGGTTCTTACATTCCTCAGAATATGTAATATTATGTACTATTGTCCCCGTGTATGTACTTAACCAGGTTAGCACTGATTGAGAAAACTTTTCACTTTTAGAAGATATTTTGTTTGTAGATAATACTCTAGAAAGGAGAAGTCATAAATTATATATCTTGGATATACATATAACTTAGGTATATGTTCTCCTAAGGTACCAACCAGCATTTCTGGCAGCAACTGGAAAAACCTGTCTTTTACCGGAAACCTGAACGAGAACCAGCTAGTCCTCAGTAACTTCAGTAGGGGTTCAGATACTTAGAGCATTATAGTTTGTGTTTTCAGCTTTTTAAATCTCAAACTTTGATTTATTGAAGAAGCAAGGAAGATGCTTGCAACACACAGCATTTTCTTTGCATTACAAAATCCTACCAGTAAAGATCTGCCCACTAGATTGAAGACTACTTCCTTCCGTGTCCCTCTGTGTCTTCCTTCTGGTGACTCCTGACTTGCTGCACAGAGGAGAAACTGCGAAACACCTTGGGGGCTAGAGACATTCGCACATTCTTGTCCTGGGTCTCCTGACACAGGCAGGCATTCCTTGTCTGCCTGCCTCTTTCTGGGTCCTTCAGCAAGCAGCTCCTGAGTGACCACTGTGTCTTCAGTCAGACAGCCCTGACAGGCCCTGGAGATACTTTGTGCAGAAGACCAGCTTCCTTACGGTGAGCTTGGTCTGGCGTAGTGAGTAGAAAACTGATCTGACACATTTAAGCTTTTAGATCACATTCTGGAAGAGGAGGAACAATAGATCCCTTCAGATTAGTATATAGTGTGTCTGATGAATACTGGTAACAGAAAAGCCATTTTCAAGTACATAACTTGTAATTCATGAAATATGTTAAACTGGAAATAACAGGCAGGCATCTATGCTTGAGATTGGCAGTGAATACATGTTTCTGAGTAGGAGTCTGAGAATGGCAAAGCTTATTCCATAACTGAGGTGTCTGTTGAATGATAATTTTCTCTTTCTGTGTGGTAAGAGATATAGAATGTAAGATGCACACTGTTTTTCGTTGTTCATGTGTAATCATCTCCAAAACTTTTATCTCCCCAAACTGAAACTTCATGTCCATGACTCTCCATGAGTTTTAACTGTTTAAAGGAAGTCACTTGTTGACTGTTGTTGCCCTAATATAAAAATAAGGGGGAGACACTTGAACAGTGTGTTTGTGGGGTAAAGTGTACAGCGTGCTGTGTACATGGTAACCTTTAGGAAGTTGAAACTTGGTGGCATAGTTCCTGGGACCCTTTGCATGGTGTAGATGTGGACGTAGCTCTTCTCGTAGAGTCACTGGGGTGGAGGTATGGGGGGTTAATGTGGTGAACACACCTGATGGTGGCTTTAATTGCAGTTTATCAGACCTCCTTGTAGAAAGGATTATTTAAGAATTCTTTTCTAGACTCTGCTCTCTATCTGGTTTCTTAGACTTGGTTAAGTTAGGATGTTTTAGAAGGTTTATTTTATGTGTATATGTATGTGTCTGTGCACGTTTGAGAGTGCCTACAGAGGCCAGAAAAGGGTGTTGGGTCCCCTGGAGTTGGAGTTAAGTTGCAGGCAATTGTGAGCCACCTGATGTGGATGCTGGGAACTGAATTTGGGTCTTCTGGAAAAGCAGCATCTCTCTAACTCCTGTGATTTTTCATCATAGGAAAAGATCATGGTTTTCAGTCACTTCTACAGTTTTGTTCATTTCTACAAAATTGTATATATAAAACATCTGCATAAATATAGATGCCAGGAATGTCTGAAAGCATAGCCACTGAAATGCTAAAAACTGACTTCTTGTTTTTCCTTTGTTATTATTTACTTTTGTTTTTTGTTCTTTTTGAGACAGGATCTTACTATGTATGTAGGCCGTCCTTAAGTTCACAACCCTACCCCACCCTCCTGAGTACTACAGTAATAGGTACCTAACTGCTCATAGCAAAAGTGCTTGCTTCTTTTTTACATAGAAACTTTAAAGGTATTAAGATTTTATTTTATTTTATTATTTGTGTGTGTGTTTGCATATATGTGCAGGTGTTTGTGGAAGTGAGGGCTGTTGGATCCTTTGGAACTGGAGTTAAAGGCAGTTGCAAGCTGCTCTGTGGGTGCTGAGACTGAACCCCAGGAGAGCAGCTTGGGCTGAGCCAGCCCTGCAGTCCCCAGCGTTTATTTCCTGATGGTGGATTTCAGAAGCTTTTTACTTCTTTCTTGCTCTCTTCTGTGCTATTGGAATCTTCTATATTGATACATGTTTTTGTATTTCTGGACCATACTTCCCATAGTAGGCCAGGAATCATTGTCTATAAAGGTAACAGGATTGGACTGGATAGGAGTTGGTACACTGAGCTTCAGGGTGTCTTGGAGCCCTCTGAATGGTATGGGCAGCCAGGCCTTTTAGTTCCCTACCCCTAGTTTAGTGCTGACTCCAAATGGCTGTGTCCCTGAGTAGATGCCTGTAACATTGCCCAGCTCTGAAATTTGGAGTCTGCCCTGTAAAAGGCTTAGAAAAGTATGCATTCAGAAATGAATTTTAAAGCCTTGTATAAAAGGTTTTTTGGGTTTTTTGTTGTTGTTGTTTTGTTTTTTGGTTTTTTTGTTTTTTTCCAGACAGGGTTTCTCTGTAGCTTTGGAGCCTCTCCTGTAAGTAGCTCTTGCAGACCAGGTTGGCCTCGAACTCACAAAGATCCGCCTGCCTCTGCCTCCCAAGTGCTGGGATTAAAAGTGTGCGTTACCACCGCCCGGCCTTGAATAAAGGTTTTAACCTTTAGTCAGAACATGCTGTATGCAGTCAGCTCCTGGAAGTCTGCTGCTGCCAGTGGGTAACCCTGTTTAGAGCTGTGTGGATAGCAGGGTGCCTATGCTAGTGCCTCCTGACCAGCCCAGCCACACAGCAGACCTCGTGTGTGACACATCCTGAGCAGTTGTACCTTATGACTGCGCTAGTAAGAGTTTACACAAGCAAGAAAAGATGGCCCGGATTATTGCAAGAGCCCATTTCTAACTTGGAGTCTAAAACAGAACAGCTTTTCCCCATGGATACCCTCCCAGCCCGTCTTCCTTTTGTGTTTCAGGTGGTCATGTTGGCAATGTACAATTTGTCTCTGGAAGGAAGTGGACGTCAAGGTTATTTCCGGTGGAAAGAAGATATCTGTGCTTTTATTGAGAAACATTGGACTTTTTTACTAGGAAACAGGTAACATGATTTTAAAACATCTTATACTGGAAGAAAGATGTAAGCAAGATATACAAAAGCTGAGAACCTAATGTAGCCCTGATAGGGGTTTACAGTGTAGCTCAAAGGGGAACTGTATACAGAAAATGTGGGTTCCCACTGTTCTTATTCTGCTTCCAGGGGAGAGCAAAGGTTTACCAAACGTGGTGCTTTTGCAGAGAATCTTTGTTTTGGGGTTGTTGTTTTTCTTTTCTTTCCTTCCTTCCTTCCTTCCTTCCTTCCTTCCTTCCTTCCTTCCTTCCTTCCTTCCTTCCTTCCTTTTTTTTTTTTTGAGACAGGGTTTCTCTGTATGGCCCTGACTGTCTGACTGCCATGGAACTGACTGTAGACCAGGCTGGCTGCAAACTCGAGATCCACCTGACTCTGTAGACCAGGCTGGCCGCAAACTCAGAGATCCACCTGACTCTGCCTCTGCTTCCCGAGTGCTGGGATTAAAGGCGTGTGCCACCACTGCACGGCTTTCTTCTTAGGTTTTTTTTTTTTTTAAATATTTATTTATTTATTGTGTACACAGCGTATATATATGCTTGCAGGCCAGAAGAGGGAACTAGATCTCATTACAGATGGTTGTGAGCCACCATGTGGTTGCTGGGAATTGAACTCAGGACCTCTAGAAGGGCAGTCAGTACTCTTAACCACTGAGCCATCTCTCCAGCCCCTCTTCTTAGGTTTTTAAAAATGAGTTTGAGTAACTAACTTGAGGAAACAGGCTTGTGATGTCCTTTTAAAATGGGGGACATAGAGGTCCGAAGAGAAACACAAAGGGCAATTAATACCTGTACCCATTTAGGTTGCTCTTAATTCATCGAGTCTTACAGTTTTTTTCTCTTATTAGCTCTAGAGGCACACTACCCATACTTTTTGCCCACAGTGCTAAGCAAAGTTTGCCACATTAATACACACATGGCTCATTCATTAAGAGTTCTTGCAGTAATTGTGGTTTGAGGTTTGCTTTAAGCCTTCTTGCTTGCTGTGTTGCTTCACGGGACTTAGGGATGAACATCAGACTTAGCCTGCCCGACTGAGACTAGATGCTAAAGGCTATGGGACTCTAAAGAGCTCTGACTGTTAGGATGAGTGCTGCTGCACTGGTGTTAGGATGGGTGCTGCTGCACTGGTGTTAGGATGGGTGCTGCTGCACTGGTGTTAGCATGGGTGCTTTTGCACTGGTGGGTTTTGAACCCTGGTTCCTGGTTGCTCTCTGAGGTTCTAGTTAAGAGCATAAATGCTACAGATTAGGTCAGCCTAGGGACAACACCGGCTCTTGATGACTGCAGCGGAGCGAAGCTGGACCACATTCTTAGCTCTGGCAGCCTGTTCCCTGTGGTCCTGAGAAGTTAGCTTTGCTCAGGTTTCCTACAGGCCTGAAGGCTGTTGGGAGAGTAGAAGAGACTCCAAACATTTACAAAAGGGGCTATTTCATTTCTTGAATTCTTTAGTGTTCCTGAGAAAAGAACTGATACTATGACTAGTGTCTTCTCATAAGAAAAGGAAATCTGTTATTTTAATTTAATGCCCAGCACTATTTATAGAATTTAATGTGCCCTATTTTTATTTGTAAGGGACCAGGAATGGGGGAAATTGTAAAATTAGATCTTGGAATGTTTTCATGATCTTTGAGTGCTTTCTGTGTAGTGTATTATAAGAAAGAGAGTGTAAATTACCTGTTTTTAAGATTGTTGCTTATTTGTTTTTTGTTTTGCTTTTTTTGTTTTTCGAGACAGGGTTTCTCTGTGGCTTTGGAGTCTGTCCTGGAATTAGCTCTTGTAGACCAGGCTGGCCTCGAACTCACAGAGATCTGCCTGTGAGTGCTGGGATTAAAGGCGTGCGCGACCACCGCCCGGCAATTGTTGCTTATTTAATAGGAGTTGTTTTCTGTGTTCCAGAACATGTTCTGAGAGGCTAGGCTAGTTTCTGAACTACCAAGGCTATTTTGTTTCTGACACACCAGTGAGAAGCTCTCACTATCCTGCACTTTCTGGGTAGTTTAATCAATAAACCAGTAGTTTGGGGTTTATACTGGAGTATCATCTGAATTATTTACTTAATGTACCTACTTAAATAAAGTTATTTTTAAAAACATACTTATTTTTAAAAGAACATCATACTGTAAGTGGAAAACATGCATGATTTGCCATATACAGAATAGAACCCTGGATGTCAGCCCACTAACGATAACCCAACAGTATGACATCCCAGCTGGATACCATGCTGGAAAGACAAGCCTGTCACTCTGCTTTGGTCAGAAAGGCCACGAGGATAGTGAGAGTGCGCAGCAGTAAGTGTTCTATAGTCCAGCCAGAGGACAGGGATAGCATTAGACTCCATTCCGAATGTCCAGGAACAGGGCAGTCACTCACCTGGGGGGCTGTTTTAAACATCAGTAATTGCAAAGGTCTCCCCACAGGTGTTTTAAGTGCCCAGATGTCTCTATGAGCAGGATCACTGTCCACAACAGAAGCCACCTGTAAGCATCTTTAAGTTAAACTTTGAGTAATTCTAATTGTGTTCTCTACAGGACAGTACTTACTTTATTTTTAATGATTTTTTAATTTTTATTTTATGTGCATTGGTTTTTTTGCCTACATGTATGTCTTTTTGAGGGTGTCGGATTCCCTGGAACTGAAGTTATAGATAGTTGTGAGCTATATGTGGGTACTACTGGGAATTGAACCTGGATCCTCTGGAAGAACAGCCAGGTCTCTTAATTGCTGAGTCATTTCTCTAGCCCTCTTTATTTTTTCCTTTTTTAATTAAAAAAATACTTTTTAATTTACATACCAATCCCAGTTCCTTCTCCCTCTCCTTCTTCCCCCACCCCATCTCTCCCCCTTCCCACCCTCCCATCCCTCACCCATTCCTCAGAGGGGTAAGGCCTTCCTTGGGGAGTCAACAAGGTCTATCTAGCATACCAACTTGAGGCAGGACCAAGGCACTCCCCTCCCCAAGACTGAGTAAGGTGTCCCACCATAGAGAATGGGCTCCTTTATTTTATTTTGGGATAAGATTTCACATAGCCCAGGCTGGTCTCAAACTCACTATGTAACTGAAGATTGCTTGAACTTCTGATCTTCCTGCCTCTCCTCTGGAGTACCGGCTTACACCACCATGCAGTGATTTGGGAGGTGGGGTAGAACTTAGATCCTCTTGCATGCTACTCTACCAAATGAGCTACATCCCAGACCCAGTCCTTGAGATTTTAAATATGGTATCTCCTTATTTGTCACAGAATCTGAGGGAATGGAACTCTATGTAATGAACTTTTAAATTTGGCTAGGCTCCTCACTGATGTTTTTATTTCATGCCTTTAATGTTTTCTTATTTTAAATATGTGAAAAATTATTTAAGAATAACCATTTATTTTTTTTATATATATATATACCATTACAGAAATAGGGTAAGCATGTGAAAATTTTATTCTTATAAATTTTTGTTTTGTCTGCTTTCTGTTCTTTGTTTTTGAGATTGGGTCTCACTGTGTAGCTCTGGCTGTCCTAGAACTCCCTATATTGACCAGATTGACTTCAAACTGGCTGTCTCTCCCTTCCGAGTGCCAGGATTAAAAGTGTGTACCACATCAGGGAGGGTTTTGTCTGGTTTTTTTGAGGCTATATTTTACTATGTAACCCCGTCCCACCCGTTTGTCTCTGTATGAGAGACTATTCCAACTCGGGAATATTCCTACCTTGGCCTTTCAAGTGCTAGAATTGTAGGTGTGGACCACCATGCTTGATTCTTAGTATAGATAGATGCCGTTGTATATAATTTTGTTTATCTGCTTTTATAGTCCTGGCTTTGAATGCTTAATGCTTATAGAGGATAGTGTGTGTGTGTAAGAGAGAGAGAGAAGGAATTTAGGTGTACTGTATGCTTGCAGATACCCACAGAGGTTGGAGGGTGTTGGATCCTCTGGAACTCAAGTTGCAGATGGTTGCAAGTCACCTGATATGGGTGTTAGAAATTGAACCTCTGCAAGAGCAGTAAGTGCTCTTAACTACTGAGCCATCTCTGCAGCCCCAATAAAATAACATCTTATTTTGTTTGATATTTTCTTTATGTTATAGTTTAATTGGTAACTAGCTTCTTATTCTCCTTAGTTGTACATAAATAGTATATCTTAGTCAATGGGTTTTAGAGTTGATAGAATATGACAGAACATAGTCATAATAGTTACATTTTTAAAAACTATCTGAAAGCTGAGTGTGGTGGCATGCCACTTTAATTCCAGCACTCTTGAGGCAGAATTAGGAGGATATCTGTAAGTTCAAGTCTCGCCTGGTCTCTAAGTTCCAGGCCAGCAAAGGCCACATAGAGAGACCTTCTCTTAAAAACAAAACAAAAAACAAACAGCAGCATCTGGAGAGTTGACTCAATGGTTAAGAACACTTGTTGCTCTTACAAAATACCCAGGTTTGATTCCCAGTACTCACATGGCAGCTCCCACTCATCTGTAACTCCAGTCCCAGGGACTCTGAAGACCTCTTCTAATGTCATGAGCACCTGGAACACATTGTACAAACACACATAGAGGCAAACATTCATGCACATAAAATAATAAACAAATTTAACAAAACCTCAACTATCTGAAGATGATCCTGGGCCAATACTGTCCTCACCTATTACAGACTTACTTGTAGAACTAGTTTAAGGAACTATGTTTGAGCTCTGGAGTTTAATAAAGACTTGTATCTTCTAGGGAATTCAGTGGTCAGTTTCAGTTCTTAGCACCATAGCAAGTTACATGCCACCTACCTCCAGCCTGAGGCAGGGAGCTGTCTACACCTGATTTTGTGGCTGCTTGCAAATAAACTGTAGGACCCAGGGTAGTCAAAAACAACTTTCTACAAATACTGTGTTATGCAGGCAGAGACAGCAGCTAGTGTCACTGCATCTCCCTCACTGTGAGTGTGGGTAATAAAGTCACAGAAGTGTTGAATAAGCACATAAAAAGATGCTCAAAGTCACTAATCACTAGGAAGATGCAAGTAAAACTGCACCTTACCTTACAGGGCAGCCATCTGAAAATAAATGGGCATGGTGGCGCATGCCCATAGTCCCCATTCAGGAGCATGATGCAGGATGATCATGAGTGTGAAACTAAACAGAGGCTGTGTGGAAGTTTAGACAGCTAGTGAAAGCCTTTTCCTTCTGTCTGTCAGTGAATGATGCCTGTAATAGCACACCCACATACCCTGGATAGGAATGTAGAATTGCATGAACATACAGTTTGGTGACTCCCTGGAAAGCTAAATGTAGAATTATCATAGCTAGCAGCTCTACTCTGGTCCTCATAGTAACTAATGTGAAGAAGCAATGCCAGTCTATTCACACCTGAATTCATAAGTATAGTATGTACATAAAATGGAAAGAGTGTTCAGTCTTAGAAAGGAAGATTCTGCCATGTGTTACAACATGCGTAAATCTTGAAAACACTATGCCAGAAGAACTCAGTCATAAACACACTGTATGATTCCATTTACACTAGGTAATTAAAGTAATGAAATACATAGATTCAGGAAGTAGAATGATGTTTGTCATCAGTTGCAAAACAGGGCAGACTTTGAGAGTTGTTTGTTTAATGGGGGTAGAATTTGTTTGGACCATAAAATGAAGGTGGGTGATGGTAGTAGTTGTAGGATACAAATGTGCTTAGGCTGCCGGACTGTGCACGCTGAAGTGGTGAAGATGTACATAGTTTGTCTGTTTGACTACAGTAAAAATTTGGTTCAGAGAGGAGCAGAGAGGTGAAACACATTTCGCAAAGGTGTTGGTACATGCTCCACAACAAACTGACTCCATTCTACACAAGTAGTATTGTCTTGTATGTCTGTGCTGTGCTTTTCATAGGCTGTGTTCATTCGTGGGTGGCACCTTAATGAAAGTGCCATAGTGGATGCATTAGCAGCAGAAGTTTACAACCTCCCAGTTCTGCAAGCTGAAAGTATGAACTCAAGGGGCTGGTGGGGTGACTCTTCCTGAAGCTGTGAAACTTGGCATATTCTTAGCCCCTCTCCCAGCTGCCCTTGCTGCATATGTTCCCTAGTTTGTAGATATCCTCTTCTGTCTTTACGTATCTTTCTTGTGTATGCATTTGTCTCTGGGCCCACATTTCACAGCCTTGTATAAAGAAAGATAACACTAATGGGCGCTGTTGGTGACTCAGCAGGTAGAGGTATTTTCTGCTAAGTCTGGCAACCTGAACCTGATGCCCACGACCCACATGGTGGAAGAAAAGATCAGATTTTTTCTTTATTCCCTTGCCTTCTTTATTACCTAGGGAATGGTCTATTACAGTAATTGATTTTTTTTATTGATATTTATTGAGCTCTACATTTTTCTCTGCTCCACTCCCTGCCTCTCACCTCCTCCCTTGAACCCTCCCCCAAGGTCCCCATGCTCCTAATTTACTCAGGAAATCTTGTCTTTTTCTACTTTCTACTTCCCATGTAGATTAGATCTAGGTGAGTCTCTCTTAGTGTCCTCGTTTTTGTCTAAGTTCTCTGGGATTGTGGTTTGTAGGCTGGCTTTCTTTGCTTTTTTTTTTTTTTGAGACAGGGTTTCTCTGTAGCTTTGGAGGCTGTCCTGGAGCTAGCTCTTGTAGACCAGGCTGGCCTCAAACTCACAGACATCCGCCTGCCTCTGCCTCCCAAATGCTGGGTAAAGGTGTGAGCCATCACCACCCAGCTTCTTTGCTTTATGTTTAAAAACCACCTATGAGTGAGTACATGTGATAATTGTCTTTCTGTGTCTGGGTTACCTCACTCAAAATGATGTTATCTAGCTCCATCCATTTTCCTGCAAAATTCAAAATGTTATTTTTTCTGCTGTGTAGTGTACCACGTTTTCCTTATCCATTTTTCGGTCGAGGGGCATTTAGGTTGTTTCCAGGTTCTTGCTATGACAAACAAAGCTGCTATGAACATAGTTGAGCACATGTCCTTGTGGCATGATTGCGCATCCTTTGGATATATATCCAAACGTGGTATTACTGGGTCTTGACTAAGGTTGTTTCCTAATTTTCTGAGAAATCGCCACACTGACATCCAAAGGGATTGTACCTGCTTGCATTCACACCAGCAATGCAGAAGTGTTCCCTAGAAAAGAACAGCTTTATTCCTTAATGTTATCTTACACACACACACACACACACACACACACACACACACACACACACACACACCACACACAGAACCTAATGACATCATCTTTACTTGAACTCCCTGAGGAGACAATTTCATGTAGGTTTCTTGTCAAATCCTAGGGATTATGCATGGAATATTTTTTATGGGAGGGGCACAGTTTAGCCAATATCAGTGGACATCAATTTTATGAACATTTAGATTCTTCCAGTTTTCTTCTGTTTGGATCAGCCTTGAAAACAATATTCTCGTGTATGTTTCTTTTCTATCTTTGACTTCTGGGTTCCAAGGATATATACATGAAACCTATTTTGAGAGTAACCTCTGGAAAGCATACATGCTTAGATTCCCATAGTAGTTGTGAGTGCTTACTTCTCATACTCCCGTAAACAATACGGTGGTTTTGTTTTGTTTTAGATTTTATTTTTATGTATATGAGTGTTTCACCAGCATGTGTTCTTGTCTATGCATCACATGCATGCCTGTTGCCTAAGAGGTCAGAAGATGGTGTTGGGTCCCTGGAATTATGGATGGTTGTGAATCACTCTGTGGGTGCTGGGAACTGAACTGCAAGAACAAGTGCTCTTAACTACTGATCCATCTCTCCAGACCCAACACAGCAGCTTTTAAAATCTTTTCCATCTCAATTTTTTTTTACTATTTATTGTGATAAAAGCATTATACAGTAATAATTTGTTGTTTTTATTTTGGTTTTTCGAGACAGGGTTTCTCTGTGTAGCCCTGACTCTCCTGGAACTCACTCTGTAGACCAGGTTGGCCTTGAACTCACAGAGATCCATCTGCCTCTGCCTCCCAAGTACTGGGATTAAAGGTGCGTGCCACCACTGCTTAGCTACAGTTGTGAGTTTAATCTAATTTTTAATGTTTTATTTTATGTGTATGACTATTCTGCTCACATGTTTGTCTGTGTACCATATGTGTACATATGGTGTCCTCTGAGGTTAGAAGAGGGTGTTGGGTCCCCTAGAACTGGAGTTAGAGTGGTTGTGAGCCACCGTGGGCATGCTGGGAACTGAACCCAGATCCTTTGGAGAACACATGCTCTTAACTGCTAAGCCATCTCTCCAGACTTTCAATTTAGACATCTTTAAATGTTACAGTTCAGTAGTTGTAGTGATATTTCATCTGTATTTTAATAAATAAATCTTGCCTGAAGTTCAGAGAGTAAAACAGCCATTCTACCTCAGTCCAAAATGACGATCCTGCCTCCAGGAATCTCAAAATGAGACTGTGTTGAGAGCTGTCTCCTCCTGTTTTATATTCCTCTCTAGTGCTGGGTTTAAAGGCGTGCACCACTACCGCCTGGTTTCTATGGCAACTAGTGTGAATACTGGTGTGTGTCACCACTGCCTGGTCTGTAAGGCTGATCAGTGCAGTTGTTTTCCTCCCTGAACTTCAGGCAAGCTTTATTTATTAATGAAATATCACTACAGGTAGTGTTAAGAATATTCACACTAGCCAGGCTGTGGTGGCGTACTCCTTTAATCCCAAAACTCAGAAGGCAGAGGCAGGTGGATCTCTGAGTTTAAGGCCAACCTGGTCTATGAAGTGAGTTCTAGGACAGCCAGAGCTACCCAGAGAAACCCTATCTTGTGAAACAAAACAAAACAAAAACAAACAAACAAAAAAAGAATATTCACACTGTTGTGCACAGATCTCTGGACCTCTGATCCAGCAAATCTGAGAGTTGGTTCAACTCTCCCTTCTCTCTTCAGCCCCACAAATACCTGTGCTTTTGAACATGCTAGTATTTCATTTGTGTGGAATCACAGTACTTGTCTATTTGTGAGTAGTTTATTTTCCTTAGCATGATGTCCTAAAGGTTTATTCTCGTAGCCTGTGACAGGATACCCCACCCCCTTTCTTTTTGTGGGGAGGGTTTGTTGTGTTTTGAGATAGGGTCTTGATATCTAACTCTGACTATCATGGAACTTGCTTTGTAGACTTTGCACTCCTAGAGATCTGCCTGCCTCCGCCTCCTGAGTGCTGGGATTAAGGTGTGCATTACCACACCTGAGCAGGATTCCTCCCCTCCCCGCAACAGAAGGACTGAGTTCCTGGACAGCCAGAGCTGTTACACTGAGGAACCCTGTCTTGAAAAATAAACAAATCAAATCAAAACAAGCGAACAAACCTTAAAAGAACTTCTGGGTTGGTTGAGCTCTGAGGAACATTAGCTATTTGGGAGGCATATGACAGTGCAATTATTTTTATTTTTATTTTTCCAGATTCTAATGGCCACATTAAAAATCTTTCCTTGATAGAATGATTGCCAAGGGCTGGGAAAGCAGGAGAGACAGTTTCTCCCACAATCTTAGTGTCGTAATTTAAAAAACGGCGCCCACCGGGCAGTGGTGGTGCACACCTTTAATCCCAGTACTTGGAAGGCAGAGGCAGGTGGATCTCTGTGAGTTCAAGGCCAGCCTGGTCTACAAGAGCTAGTTCCAGGACAGGCTTCAAAGCTACAGGGAAACCCTGTCTTGAAAAACCAAAAATAAATAAATAAATAAATAAAATAAAACCCGGCGCCCATGAGAAAGACGCCATTGACAGATCTCACATGGAGGGATTTTTTACTAGGGGAAAGAGAATGTAAAAGGGGATGGGGAGGCCAGCCTCTGGAGACAGGAGCAGCAGAAGAGCAAAGAGGCAGAGAGAGGGGGTGGGGATCAGACAGAGAAAGAGAGAGCGATGGGAAGAGGGCAAGGCCCTTTTCAAAGGGAATGTAGGGAATGTACACAGGAGATGCTCTTAGTGACTGCAGCTGAGTCCCTATCCTGTCAGGACCCCAAGGGCAGGCCAGCACAGACACCTGAATACTAACATTCTTCTCTTTTTATTTATTATAAAAATGTGAGGCGTTAGAAATGGGTAACAGTTGAGGTGGGGATGAGGATCCTGTGTTCTCAAGACTGCTTCATGCTGACCTGGGGGTGTTGCAATCTCTGGGGGGGCCTGAGAAAGCTGGGACAGCTAGCTGTTCACTGTCCAGGCTCTGTGGAGCCATCAGGTGCTGTGTGGACTTGGCAGAATGTTCAAGGTGGATCCAAGTTGACTCCCTGGAGCTCACAAGAAACATACAGGAGTTAAGTAAATTAAAAGGAAAACCGGTGGGTGTATGCTGAACAAGAAGAAGCTGGCTTCTCCATCTGACCCACGCGTTGCAGCAAACAGGACATTTAGAGAGGGAGAGCAGGTAAACACAAACAGAATTTGGAGCTTGAAAGAAAAAAAAGTGGAGAATTCTTTCTCTGTTCCCTTAGGTAAGGCGGCATGGGCTGGACAGGTTAAAACAGTGAGGATGTAGGAGAGATCTTTGGGGTCCAAAGAAGCCTTTGCACATGGACTGGGGGACCCATGTAAGCTGTAGCTCTTGGCTGAAGGTTTCTCTTTATTTTCTAGAATATGTTTGTTCCTTTAGTCTTGTGGCTGTTAGATTGTCACCTCTTGTGAAAGAGTTTTTGAGAATTTCTGGTGATTGATTTATATTTGCAAAGTGGAAATCGTGGCCATTAAAGTAATTTTCAGTGGATGAATAGTTGACCTTTGGCGTGTTTTGTAGCTGAATGTTTTTCTCTGTCCCCCTGGTCCCCTGAACCAGTTTCTCTCTCACTCACGAGTTCCTGCAGCCACTTATGAAATAACCACTCAGAGGCTCAATATCAATTACAATTGTTTGGCCAATGGCTCAGGCATATTACTGACTAGCTCTCACAATTAAATTAACCCATTTCTGACAATCTGTGTTGTCACTAGGCTGTGGTTTCCAGTGATGCTCCTTCGGCAGCCACATGACTGCTCCTTGACTCCGCTTTCCTTCACTCTGCATCCCTGTTTGCATTTCCTGCCTAGCTATATTTTTCCTGGTCATTGGCTGAAAAAGCTTTATTCATCAACCAATAAAAGCAACCCATATTTGCCCTGTACAGAACATCCCACATCAATGTTTCTTCACTTTGTTAGATTTGCTGTCTTTGAAGCATGCCTTGGAACCACTCTAGTATGTCAGAGCACACTGAATCAGACAAAGATGTGTTCTTCTCTGGGTGAAGCAAGCTATTCACAAGGACTAATGGTTAACTGTGTTACCAGTGCCCAGGCTCATAGTCAGGAAAGCTGGCTTGCATTTTTGATAATCCCCCCATGATGATTGATGAGTCATTATTTTTTTGTTTTGTTCGTTGTTTTTTCC
The DNA here is from genome assembly GCA_004026605.1 of Ondatra zibethicus. Lineage (NCBI taxonomy): Eukaryota > Metazoa > Chordata > Mammalia > Rodentia > Cricetidae > Ondatra > Ondatra zibethicus. The sequence continues at coordinate 7,924 of PVIU01022816.1, read as the reverse complement.
AGACAGGGTCTATGTAGCTTGACTGTCCTGTCTAAAACTTGCTTAGAACATGCTGGCCTTGAAGTCATCTCCTCTGTCTCCTGAATGCTGAGATTAAAAGCATGTACCAACATAAGTGTTTTATGTTTGAATTACTTCATTTGATCCTCTTAGTCACCCTGTAATTCTGTTATCCTGCTTTCACCAATGGAGAAACTAAGGCAGCTGGAAGGTGAGAGAGCATGGACTTGAAACCAGGTAGACCCAGGCCTTTCTCTGGGTTGCAGCGCTCTGTCTCTCCCTCTGACAGCCCGGCATCAGTGAGAGTTTAAGTACAGTATGCTTGCTGTGCTGGGATCAAATTGAAGTGTTGGTAGATTTAAACTGTCTGTGTTTTAGGAAGAAGACTTCAACGTGGTGGAGCACAGTAGCAGGTTGCCTCAGTGTGGGAAGTCCTGTGTATTTCCGTTCAGGTGCTCAGGAGTTTGGAGAGCCTGGATGGTGGAAACTTGTTCATAATAGGCCCCCAACAATGAGACCGGAGGGAGAGAAGCTGTCTGCCTCCACTTTGAAAGTGAAAGGTAATGTGTGAGAGCTGCCCAGGGCCCAGGCTGGAGACTTACCCAGCCTTCCAGTGGCGTCTGGAGCTGTGAGACTGGACACTTTCAGTCACGGGGGTGGGGGGGTGTTACTGTATGTAAACATTATACAAAACATTTTATCATTTCCTTTGGTGACTCCCCTGCCCCTCATTCTTTCTGTCTACCTGTCTTCACATGGTCTCTGTAGCCAGTGCTGCCCTGAAGCTCACTCTATAGCACAGGCTGGCCTCTAACTGTGGACAGTCTTCCTTCCTCTACCTCCCAAGTGCTGGGATTACAGGTGTGAACCACTACACGAACAGAAGATTGTTTTCAGTCTGATTACCTTTCAGCTCTTTACTATGGAGGTTTAAACACACCTGGAGGTGGAGCCCCATGATGTACCTGGGCCTCCCTCACTTCAGCTCTTTACTGTGGAGGTTTAAGCACACCTGGAGGTGGAGCCCTGTGATGTACCTGGGCTCCCTCACTTCAGCTCTTTACTGTGGAGGTTTAAACACACCTGGAGGTGGAGCGCCGTGATGTACCTGGGCTCCCTCTCTTCAGCTCTTTACTGTGGAGGTTAAACACACCTGGAGGTGGAGCCCGTGATGCACCTGGGCCTCCTCACTTCAGCAGCGGCGTCCCGGTGCTGCCCTTATCCAGTTCTCTGGTACTTGCCCTACCCTTGATGTATTTAGAACCAGGGCTCACGTGTCAGCATTTTACCCATAAATATTTCAGTATGTGCTTTCTGTGGCTCTAGAGATAAGATTTCTTTCTTTCTTGTTTTGTTTTTTTGAAGCAGGGTTTCTCTGTAACAGCACTTTCTAGACCAGGCTGACCTCAAACTCACAGAGATCCACCTTCCTCTGTCTCCTGAGTGCTGAGATTAAAGGGATGTGCCACCACAGCCCAACTAAAAACCTTTTTAAAGCTTAAAAATTAAAAAAAATATAATTGGTGTATATTAATGGTGTATGCCATTAATCCCAATACTCTGAAGGCACAGACAGGTGGATCTCTTTGAGTTCAAGACCAGCTTGGTCTACAAAGTGAGTTCCAGGATAGGCTCCAAACCTACAGAGAAACTCAGTCTCAAAAAACCAAAACAACAACAACAACAAAAACCCCAAAACAAACAAGCAAACAAAAAAACTAAGCAAATATTCCACAGCATAAACAAATGTAACACATCTTCAACTAATATTCCACATCAGAGGTTGGGGGGGGTGTCAAATAACATTGAAGAACGTACAGTCTCTGATAATCTTTTCCCAGAATAACCACGGTTACCTCACCTCTTGTGAATGCTATTGGAGGTTCTCTCTCTATCACATACACACACAAAGTGTGACTAGATATAATAACAATATACTAATCTAACTTGGTATACTTACACTTGTAATCCAACACTAGAGAGGCTTGAGGCATAATAGCTATGATTTCCAGGCCAGTCTGAGCTACAGCAAGATTCTCAAAGTAAAATGAATGCAAAGCAGAAATATATTGTAATATTAATCCCTTACATTTCCCCTTAAAATGCCTTGGACATCTTTCAATTGTAGTGCATGTAGATCAACCATATTTTCTTTCATTTCATTGACTGCATTATATGACCACTTTATGGTAACATCAAAACAGTCCCCTGTTATCTTAGTTAGGGTTACTATTGCTGTGTTAAAACACTGTGGCCAAAAACAACTTGGGAAGAAAAGGGTTAATTCAGCTTATGATACCACAACATTATTCATCATCAAAGAAAGTCAGGGCAGGAACTCAAACAAGGCAGGGACTGGTACAAAGGCCATGGAGGGGTGCTGCTTTCTGGCTTGCTTTCCATGGCTTGCTCAGCTTGCTGTCTTTTAGAATCCAGGACCACCCTACCTAGGGGTAACACTATCCACAATGGGCAAGGCCTTCCCATATCAATTACTAATTAAGAAAATGTCCTATAGGCCCTTCTATAGCCTGATCTTATTGAGCCTCCCTCCTCTCCATTGACTCTAGCTTGTGTCAAGTTGACAAAACTAGCCAGGACACCTGTCGTGGACATTTTGGTTGTTTATTCCTTTGTTGTTATTGTGTGGTTTGAGACAGGGTTTTATGTAGCCAAGGCTGGTCTTGAACTCCTGATCTTCCTGCCTCCACCTCTTCAGTTCTGGGATTATATGTGCCACCCTGCCTGAGCTTTTATTTTTAATTCTTATTTTTAAAATAAATTTGTGTATGTAGGGAGGAGGGTGTGCCACATTCACTTGTGGAGGTGAGAGGGTGACTTGGGGGAGTCTCCCCAGGATGGAGCATCATTTAGCAGATGTCTGGGCTCTTTGAGGCATAGTCTGCTACTAGGTACTCAACTATAGCTCCAACATCTAAGGCAGTCTCATGGGCCCAAGCTGGCCTTGAATTCTGATTCTCCTGCCTCTGCCTTCTAAGTACTCCAGTTATAAGCATGAACCACTGCTCTCAACTTTTGCCCATTTTTGTTGTCATTATTTTAAACAGTGTTACACTTTTTCAATTTTTTTTAAAGATTTATTTATTTATTATGTATACAACATTCTGCCTCTATATATGCCTGCACGCCAGAAGAGGGCACCAGATCTCATTACCGATGGTTGTGAGCCACCATGTGGTTGCTGGGAATCGAACTCAGGACCTCTGGAAGAGCAGCCAGTACTTTTAACCACTGAGCCATCTCTCCAGCCCCTCAAATTTTTGTATATGTACATATTATGATAAATTACTAAAAATAGTGTTGATGGGTCAAAGGGTATAGTTAGGTAAAGATGTCAGTGATAATGCCAAATTACCCTCCATAATGTACAATTTATGTTCAACAAAAAAGTCAGGAAGGCATGCCATATTCTTGGTGATCATTATGAAATTTTACCAGTCATAACATGTGAAAGGTAGAATTGATGGTGTTAATTTGTCTAAATTTGCATTGTAGCTTTTGTTTAGGAAAGTTCTTCCAAGCCGGGCATTGGTGGTGCATGCTTTTAATCCCAGCACTTGGGAGGCAGAGGCAGGCAGATCTCTGTGAGTTCGAGGCCAGCCTGGTCTACAGAGCTAGTTCCAGGACAGGCACCAAAGCTACAGAGAAAGCCTGTCTCGAAAAACAAAACAAAACAAAAGTTCTTCCTAGATAGGCTGGCATTAACTCACTGACTGGCTTTCTGGCTTTGGACTTGAGACTCTCATCCCTTTACTACTGGGATTATAGGTATGCACCATCACACCCAGGCAAAACTTTGTTTTGAAAGTGAGGTAAGGTTTTTTTTGGTTGGGGTAGTCATTGAACATTTCTGTGTATTGAACATGGTGCCAATAGTAAATTATGAAAGAAATAGTTAACATTAAGAAGAAAATGAGTAGTTAAGGGGATGGAGAGATGGTTTTGCCATTAGAAGCCCTTGAGGCTTTTGCAGAAGGCCCGAGGTCAGTTTCCAGTACCCACGTCAGGGGGCTCACAGCCACCTGGATCCAGCTCCAAGGAATCTGGTGCCTTCTCTCACCTGTACGTAAATGTCCAGAAACACATACATGTACACAGAACTGAAATATATTTTGAAAAGAGCAGTTAACATAGAAATTAGGTATTCTTTTCTGGCAGCCTCAAAACCAGCGCTGGATCCCATCATCACTGTCGAGGGACTCAGAAAACGGGCAAGCCGGAATCCTGTGGAATCTGCCATGGAATTGAAAGAGAAGCGGTCTCGAACACAGGAAGCAAAAGACATCAGAAGAGCACAGAAGGAAGCAGCTGGCCTCCTTGACAGGAGCACCTCTTCTACCCCTGTCAAGTTCATAAGCCGAGCCCGGAGGCCAGACATGGTTCTGGAGAAAGGGGAAGTGATTGACTTTTCATCTCTGAGCTCCTCAGACCGTACCCCCCTCACAAGCCCATCTCCTTCCCCCTCACTGGATTTCTCTGCCCCTGGGACACCAGCCTCGCATTCAGCCACGCCTAGCTTGCTTTCTGAAGCAGATCTCATCCCAGATGTGATGCCACCCCAGGCCTTGTTTCATGGTAAGAGCTGCTGTGTTTTCTACCTTGGGGGTGAACCTGTGTTCTGCCTTCCTGTGTGTTGACAACAGTACGTTCTGCTTTGCACAGATGATGATGAGCTGGAAGGAGACGGAGTTATAGACCCAGGGATGGAGTACATCCCACCCCCAGCTGGGTCAGCAGCTTCTGGGCTGCTTGGGAGCAGAAAGAAGGTCAGAGCTCCCGAACAGATAAAACAGGAGGTGGACAGCGATGAGGAGAAGCCAGACAGGATGGATGGAGATAGTGAAGACACAGATTCAAACACCTCTTTGCACACTAGGGCTAGAGAAAAGAGGAAGCCACCCCTGGAGAAGGACGTAAAACCCAAGGGGCCCAGGTATACACCTGTGAGCATCTATGAGGAGAAGCTGCTGCTCAAGAGGCTGGAGGCATGCCCCAGTGCTGTGGCTATGACTCCAGAAGCCCGGAGGCTGAAGCGGAAACTGATCATCAGGCAAGCGAAGAGGGATCGGGGTTTACCACTTTTTGACTTGGATGAGGTTGTGAATGCTGCGCTTTTGTTAGTTGATGGGATTTATGGAACCAAAGACGGAGGAGCATCCCGGCTTCCAGCTGGACAAGCTACATACCGTACCACCTGCCAGGACTTCAGAATCCTTGACCGATACCAGGTGATGTGGGGTAGAAGAGGGAGTGGGACAGGCAGCACCAGGCAGTGGATACTGTTGCTGTGTGGTATTTGATATCATGAGTAATTTGGGAAGAAGAAAGCAATGCAAGACTTTCTGGGCTTCCTGTTCAAAAATAGCTCATCATTTAATGCCCTTTTATATATCTGAGTTTCTCACCCAGCATCCAAGGAATAGCCTAGATATTTCTTATCTCTCTCTTGAGGGTAGCTATATGTGGTCTATTTCATGGTTTTGATTGACAGATTTGTTGAGGACATGTATCTTAGACCCTAACAAGCTGGAGCTGTGGGTGTGTAACTGTCTTCGTACTTAGGGCTCAACATGAAGAACTCCGGAGTCAGTGTTACTCACTGAGAGTTCCACGAGTACTCTGACAGTATCTAGTTCCACTAGGACTGCTGGGCTCCCCACCAGCAGCAGTGATCTAGTTTTGCTGGCATTTGACCCTCATCTGCCTTAACTTTTACCCATCGATGGCTGTGACTATAATCTCATCTCATATTTCTATCTCTTTGGTTATAAGTGAGGTTGAATTTTTTGTGTTTCCTATTTGTTTCTCTGTGAATTGCTTGTTGAGAGTCTTTGACATTTTTCTCTTGTCCTCTCTTGACTGTCTTGGAAATCTCTGTTGCATGTCTGATTCTCAGTGACATGCTAGGCACCAGGCCTCTTCCTCTGGGTGTATTTGGAGCTTTGTGTAGGATGCCCTTTCCATCTGATTTCTGTCTCCTTTCTGGAGTTCTCCCTGTTTCCTGTCCCCTGTTTCCTCTGTTCTGTCTTTTAGGAATTCCCTATTTTGAATTGGCATACCCCCTTCTGTGTAAAGGGCCTGATAGTAAGTGCTGTAGGCCCTGCTGCCCCATGGTCTGGGTTGTAACTGAGACCCACCTGTAACGGAAGGAGCTGTAGTAGTACGTGGCTCCAGCTGTGCCCCAGGGAGTTCATTTTCTGAGATGGGCAAGTGCTAGGCTTGGCCAGAGGGTGCATAGCACCCTGTGCTCCTGAGTTAACATGTTTTTCTGGTGGCATACACCTTTAATCCCAGCACTTGGTAGCCTAGGCAGATTGATCTCTGTGAGTTCTAAGCTAGCCTGCTCTACAAAGGGAGTTCCAGGACGGCCAGAGCTACACATAGAGAAAGACTTTCTCAAAAAAACAAACAAAAAACAAAAAAGAAGTTTTTCTGTCTTGTTAAATGTTATGTTATTGATTTCCCCTCCCTCAAAGTGCGCCTCCTTGACCTTCTTGCTTTCCTCTTACGTTACTTATTACATGATAGTAGACTGATTATTTCTCCTTGTATTAATTTCTTGCTTGACTCTTACCAGTTCTTTACACCATGGTTCTTTGAACCATTATTTATCGTGTAGCTATAGCCTGTGCATGGGCCACAGTACATACATGGAGGTCAGAGGACAGCTTGCTGTAGTTGGTTCTCTTTCACCATGTGGGTTTTTAGGTTTGGATTCAGGTCTCCAGCTTGCTGGAAGTGCCTCTGCCTAATAAGCCATCCACCATCCCTAAGTATGGTCTTTTGAGATGTATCTTGGAAACCTGTATGCCTAGAATATCTTTATGTCACTCTTGCATTTAAAGAGTAACTTACAAAGGTGTAGTTTTGTTTCCTCCTCTGCCATTTTGAAGTTGTAACTTCATTATCCTCGTATGTGCTGTTCTCCGGAAAGCCCTGTTTTGTTTTGTTTTGAGAGAGTCTCGCCAGGTGGTGGTTGCGCATGCCTTTAATCCCAGCACTTGGGAGGCAGAGGCAGGCGGATCTCTGTGAGTTCGAGGCCAGCCTGGTCTACAAGAGCTAGCTCCAGGACAGGCTCCAAAGCTACAGAGAAACCCTGTCTCGAAAAAAAAAATATCAAGAGAGAGTCTCATTGTGTAGCACTAGCTGACCTGGAACTCAGAGATCTGCCTACCCCTGCCATCCAGGTGTTGGACCTGAAGGTATGAGCCACCACCATGCCTTGCTGTGAGAACCCCACTTTCAATCTGATTTTTTCTTTGTGGCCTCCTTTTAGCAATGCCCCCTTGGTGCGGGAGAATTGTCTGTATTCTGTCAATCATGTTTTAAATAAACGCTGATTGGCCAGGCAGGGAGTATAGGCGGGAAAACCAGACAGGAAGTAGAGGTGAGAACAGGAGAATTCTGGGAAGCAGGAAGCTCCCTTGGCACTCCTGCGCAGACCACCAAAGAGGCAGGATGTGACCCCCTGCCTCACTGAGAAAAGGTACTGAGCCATGTGGCTAACATAGATAAGAATAATGGGTTAATATAAGTTACAAGAGCTAATAAGAAGCCTGAGCTAATGGCCCAATCAGTTTATAACCTAATGCAGACTCTCTGTGTGATTTTTCTTTGGGGCTTGACGGCTGTGGGGTACCGGGCGGGACAGAAACCCCAACAAGCCAGCCCTCCTGCTACACCCCCTCTTCTGGAAACTGAGTTTTCTGTTTTCGAGCATCAGTTCATTTCTAGTGCTTTGCTGCCCTTGTCTCGCCTGACAGTGCTGCTCTGGGTCAGCAGTTGTGTAAACTTTACTGGGGAGAAACATCTCTTTGTTGTAGTAGGCCACCAGCAAGAGACCGAAACAGTCCACTCAAGTCTGGATGGTGAAAACATAGTTTAATTAGGGTCACTGGTCTTA
>PVIU01022815.1:0-28619 GCA_004026605.1 Ondatra zibethicus | reverse complement strand
TAGCTAGTGTCAAGTTGACTTAAAACTAGCTGGCATATTATTGGATGATTATTTCATTGGATCTTTAAAAAATGGCGATGCTGGATTTTTTACCTTTATCAATTTTCAGAGTAAAGATCATGTTTACTCATCTCTTTCAATGGTGGCAAGTGAGATTTATTTCTGTTTTACTTTTAAAACACCAGATGCTATGTAAATGCTCAGGAATAGACTTTACTGTGAATTACAACATTCCTTAGCACATTCAGGGCTGATATAGGACTGTATAGCTATTTCTGCCTTACCTTACAAACTGGTTTACAGTGATTCTGACTTAACTAACAATAGACCCAGTGTAGAAGCAGGGAGCCTGCTGAACTGACAGCAGACTAAGACTTTCTTCTCTGGCCCCTTTCATTTTCAGTTTTCCCTCTGAGTTGCATAACACATCTTCCCCTTGCCCGCCACCACCGTTGGAGATGTTACTGTGTGCATGGCTCCTTCACTTTCCTTTTCCTCTAACTTGTCTTGCCATGCAAAGGAACTCATCGAAGCCCACAGAACAAGTTCCTGAGATGACAGGGGGCTGACTTTCACTCTTCTATAACAAAACTGTATCAAACAGCTGTTCAGTAATGGGCAGAATACCAACCAGTTCTTGGGTCTACAAAAATCCTGAGACCGCTGCCCCTGCCCTCTGCCTTCTAGGAGCCGTGGCTCAGTTTGAAACTGCCCTGGAGAGAGTCAGGTAATACTTGGTAGAAGCAGGCGGTTATCAAGTCATGACAAAGACGGCATGGCACATGCTTAGACTTCCTTCGGACGTGAACGGAGTAGGCCAGTCTTCGCAGGGATCTTTTCTGAATAATGAGAAATGACTGTGGAGTGGGAGCTGTGTTGTAGATTTAGAATTCAGCTCATGGAATGGGTCATGATTCTCTCCCTGAAAGCTGCTAAAATACCAGAGTTGTGAAGATCATTCTGGCTTCTTCACATTCTCAGGAAGCAGGCTCATCAGCATTTAAGCATCTTGTGCGGTCAACAGGACTTTTGTTTTTAAGTATTACATTTATTAACTTAGTAATTAGCATATCATCTGTTTTAGCACAAAAAGGAAGCAGCACGGTGCGGTATCTTTAATCTTACAATAAGCTGTCCTTGCACGTCATAATCTTCATTCCAAGTGCAGCAGAGAAGCATAGACAGATGATCTTTGTAGTTCATGACTCTTGCCTTTATACCTCCATACTCACTTTAGATAAACTGATATGAGACAAAATAAGTGGATTACGGCTTTTTAAACCATTTTCTTGAAAATCTTGTCTCCAGGTCACACCAGCTTCTCTGTGACCTGCTTTGGAGAACAACACAGAGAATATTTTTCATCCCTGCCCTTTCCCTTTGATATTTCAGTAACTCAGATTTCAAAAGAAACTTTATGAAAATATGATTCCAATGTCTTTTCATTACAAAGCCAAGCCTTCAGTTTTCCCCACAGTGATAACTCTTGCCACCACCCCGCATAACCAGGAAGCTTTCAGTGAGTTAAAATATCCGTTAAAACAAAAGCTTCTGCCATCTTCCCCATTTCTACAGGCTTCAACGTCATTATCTATTGAAAATAAATCAGCAGCTTCTTTTCTAGCCCTTACCATAAACCGGATTCCCATATAACTACGTTACTAAACAGTGGGGAATGGTACCTCATATCACAAGTGAAGAAGTTAACACAGAAAGTCAAGGGACTTGGCCTCTGCTCTGTGTGCCATGGGTGGTAGAGTCGCCCTCTTATTGCAGATGTGTCACCACCCCAAAGATTTGCCTGCCAAATATCTGTGTGAACTTTAAACTCCACACTCCCTAGCCTAGCTAGAAGCATTGATATAAAGTATTAGTTATCAAAGACCATTTGAAGGCTGTGAATTACTCCAGTCATCTCAGATTTTATTATTTTCCAATTTGAAATAAGAAAATGAATTTATTTACTATTGACATAAAAACAACACTTATACACTTATCATGGTTTAGAATAAATGGTAAACCATATCTAAGTGTTTAGGAACAAACCAGTTAAAATTGTTATATAAAGCCTATAAAATACTCACACAGTAATTTTGCTTTTTAGAGAAGATGAAAAACAAAGTCATCAATGTAAACACATGAAAGACAGCAAATTCATTTAGCTACTAAAATGAGCTTCCTGGTTTTATATACATTTATGCTGTTATAAACATCAAACTTCAAAAGGTATTAGGATAAATGATAAGCACCCATGCTTTGTTTGGTCCATGATAGAAACCATGCCTTCAGTAAGTGGAACAAATATTAAAGCTCTGTACTCATGAGTTCCATGTCATGTCTTGTAGCAATGTACACATAAGTTCCCTGAAAGAGAACACATAAACATAAAATGAGGGAATGAATTGATTACACAGGAGAAATTTAGCTACAGGTTCTGGCAAAGGTTTGTTATGCTTCAAAAGTAGGAAATACGGTAGAAATAAGAAATGAAGGAAGGCTTGTGGATGGGGGGGATATTAGCAGTCAATCTGAAAGGCTGGGCAGGGTATAAAAATGAGAACTTCAAGTTGGTGATCTAGAAGCTACTTCGAAAGCATCCTCATCATCTTCGTAATCTCTTGAGCATCGCTGAGGAAACATACCCCTGAACCTGATGAAGGTCACACATTTGAGTATTTGCATTTGTGTGGCTGACCCACCCCTCCCTTCCTCATTAGTGATGTTCGCAAAGGAGAGTTGATTAGAGGTGGCCAGTGGGATGGGGGCAAGTTCTGGACTTTCTGTGACATGTCAGTGGAGAGCCATGAGGTGTTAAATCAAGAGAAAGACTTATGGGGTACTTTAGTTGGCCTCAAGTCCTTGAAGTGCTTTAACTAGATATCCAAATTTATTGTTACATATTGCTTCAGGATAAAGAACTAGGAAAATAAGGCATGTTTTGACCATAGGAAATCACATGCACAACATTAGATTTTTTTATAATTCAAATTTATTTATTTGTTTGTTTGTTGCATGGGCACAGAATGACATACGTGTGAAGGTCAGAGGACAACTTGCAGTAACTGGCTCCCTCCTTCCACCGTTTGGGTTTGGGGGATTGAACTCAGGTCACCAGGCTTGGTCACGAAGTCCCTTTATCTACTAAACAATTGCACCAGCCCAACATCAGATTTCTTTGGTTTGTTTGTTTCAACAAAAGAGCTATCTCCCTTAGAAACTGCTGGTGTCTCCTTGCCATATGTGGTTACACCCGAGAATTAGAAGGCAGATTGTGCCAGACGGCGAGCTCTTTAGGAGGAGTTCTTGATTCTGCGTCTCTATCACCAGTCAGGACAGGGTTCCTACACTCCTGCATTCATCCTTCTTTACGTCAGCTGCAATCTCAATGCTGATTGGTTGACTGCTGCCCTCTCCATCGCGCTACCTTCTGGTTATCAACCACACCTTATGCCAGCAATTTCTTAAAGATGTGAGGCAGCTGTGCCTGGTTTAGTAAACACCTAAGCTGATTCTTCAATGCTGCTATGTTTGCTTTATGCTATTTGTGGTATTCACATTGTAGTCTGAGATTTTTAGTTCTCATTGCTGTGTGTAGCATCATTGAGTGCATACGCTGAACTTCATCTGTTGGACTGTTTTTGGGAATTGGGATAGTTTCTATTTTGAGGCTTTAAGAGTAATCTTTTCCATTTCTCATGGATATTGAATATATGCATGTGTTTATGTTGGGAATATAACCGTGAGTAAATTGTTGAGCCATGGGAAATCCACACTTTTGGTTTTAGTCGACAATGCAAAATAGTTTCTCAGAGTGCTTCTATCAATCTACACCTTTGTAAGCAATGTCTGAGAACAGGAGCTGGTCAATAGCCTTGCCATTTTTATTATTATTGTCAATAGTTGCTGTTTACAAATTGTTGTGGAATATTATTTTAAGATGTGTTACATTTGTTTATGCTGTGGAACATTTGTTTCATGATGCAAAGATATGTTACATTCTTTTATGTTGCATTTGTTTAACTCTGTGATGCTGTGTTACTTTGCCTGTCTAAAACTTTACCTGATGGGTCTAATAAAGAGCTGAACCGCTGGTAGCAAGGCAGGAGAAAGGATAGGAGAAACTGGCAGTCAGAGAGAATAAACAGGAGGAGAAATCCTTGGAAGAAAAGATGAAGTAGCAAGAAAAGGAGGATTAGGACAAGGAGGAGGGCTCTAGCCACCCGGCTACACAGCAAGCCAGGGAGTAAGAAGCAAAGAAAGGTATGCAAAAATATTCTGGGTATATGCATATACTTTTAGAAGTTTACCTTAATTTGTTATTATTATTTGTGTGTGTATGTGTGTGCACATGAGCGCAGGTGTGTACTGAGACTCGAGAGTATAAGATCTACTGGTACTGAGGTGACAAGTGCTTGTGAGAAATATGATATGGATGCTGAGTTTTAATTTGCAGTCTCTGGAATAGTGATATGTGACCTTGACGGCGGAGCTGTCTCATCACCCCATGTATATAGTATATAATTCTAAATTGAATATATATTTAATGTTTCTAGCATGATGCTAATATAGTGGAACAAATTAGTCTATCATCACCTGACATGTGGTTTTAGGGAAAGAAGACACAGATTCTACTACTACAGGGTAGAATTGCAGCAAAGCTCAAGTGTAGTGCAGTTTTACTACCTGAAGTCTATAGACTTAGCCTACATCACATCTACAGACTTACTTATCCTGTGTATTTCAGCTGGAGCAGAACCCCTCGGCCCAGGGGGTTGCTTTCCCTGGCACAATGTCCTCCCTGTCTTTCTCTGTGGATTCATACAGTTTTTTAAGAATCACACCTTCCCTTTTTCTCTGGATTCCAGGCCAAGACATTCTATTTCTATCTTTTGAAAGTTACAAACTCTCTTAACTCTAGGAACTTGGCGCTAGGCTCTTATCCCGGATATCACTCAGCTTATTGAGATCTTCTAATATTATAATGTTTTCCTTCGCAAACCTGATCGCTGAGGACAGAGATGAGGAGACCAGATAATTTAAGGTGACATGATTTGAAAAGATCACTATGACTCTGTACAGTATCTTGTTTGAGAATATGAGTCTTGAAAATTAGTTTTTCTTCCCCTCTGGCTTTCGGCTTGGACTTTGCCGCCAGCTGTGTTCAATAAGCATATACTTTCCTAACAAGAGGAGGGAAAGACTTTCTTCAATAGTCTTTGGAGACCTGAGGGTCAAAGAAACATTGACTCAAACTGCTTTCTGGTCTGCAGATTGATTTTTCCAAACAGACCAGGGAGGGAGGGTGAATTTCAAGGAAGACTTCAGGATGAGAGCACTCACAGTTTATACACTGTGAATTTATGGAGAAAGGTGAAGCACATTAATCATTTTGGGGAACTTTATTCTTCCGCATGCTTTAATAAGTCATTCTTGTCAGGTGCTACGAAAGAATTATTGGCTCTTTCATTTTTACTATTTTCTTAGTTGCTCTGAAATTTTAATTGTATTATATAAAATAATTATAGGTTATATTGGTATATTATGTTATACTTTGTATTATGTTACAAGTCGTTGTATAGTGTATGGATAGAGCTGGCTGGCCTATTTACTGACAAAACCATCTATTTTCACAACAGTACTGCTTTACCAGGGACATAAATGATGGTAAAGTTTTAATTTTGCATTGTCTGTTTTGTGCTACTGAGAAATGTCCGAGAGTCAAATACGAAATAGAGTGACAGTTGACAATAATATTTGATGAACACATTAGGTAGGTGTGTTTGGAAATATCAACTTTTTCTACACAAAATATTAATAAAATTTAATCACAGTCTATACATGATTAGATTTTTCTTATAATTTGAAACTTTGTAATTTGAGCTACTGCTCTCTCTCACCATTAGATCAGCCAAATTACTTTCAGAATTCGGTCCCATCCGCACTTTTCCATTTCCTTATTTCTGGTCTTGGGTGGGAACCTGTTATCTGTTTAAACAGATACTTATTTTTAGAGTTCTTCTTGTGTGTTGTTTATTGCTCCTACATCTACTAGTTCTGATATACAGTCAGTCTTCTCTTTGTTCGTTAATCATGGGTTCAACAATACTTCAGGTCAAAACATTTGGAAAAAAACCATATTGTTAGCATGCATATAGATTCTCTTTCTTGTCATCCCTAAAATCATAATAATTATGTGTGCAGCGTTTACACTGTATTAGATAATATGTTCAATATAGAGATGATTTAAAATATGCAGGAGCATGTGTGTGAGTTATCTTCAAGTAGTATGTCATTTGTTATAAGAAATTTGAGCAACTGTAGACTGTAGGATTTGTGTATTTGGTAGCATCCATGGTTACTGAGATGTGACTTCAGTCCCTTTTGATTTTCTTTTACTTAATCAATGTCTAAATTTTACACTTGGAAAGGACTTCAGAGCTTGTTCTTGGCACTTGAGAACCTGGACTAATGCTCAGGAGCTACATGGTAGCTCACAACCATCTGTAACTGCAGTAACAAGGGGTTTGATGCCCTACTCTGACCTCTGTGGTCACACACACGGTACACATGCATATATGTATGCAAAATACACACGTAAAATAAATAAATCTTAAAAATAAGTTAAAAAGACATTAGTACTAATGAGGATATGAAAAGGGAGCTCCTGTATACCATTGATTAAAATGTAAATTGCTACACTCATCATTAAAACATTATGAAATTATAAAGGAAAATTAAAAACAGAACTACCGTATTATCTAGTAATTCACTATAATATGTATCCAGAGGAAATAAATTAACATGCTCAAGGTTATCCATAAGAACTGTTGCTTTTTTTGTCTGACAGTTTTGCCCCCACAGGCTCATGCTTTTGAACACTTGGTCTCCAACCAGGACCACTGTTTTGTGAGGTTGTGTAACCTACAAGAAGTGGAGTCTCGCTGGTGTGTGTAGGACACTTGGGCAGGCCTAGGGAGTTAAAGCTTCGCTATGCTTCTGATGCTGTTCTTGTCTCCTGTTCCATTTAGATGCAAATACAGTCTATTGCAAGCTCCTGCTACCAGAGAATGTGCTGCTCTGATGCCCAAACCTTCCCCGATGGGGCAGCAGGCACCCTTTCAACTGTAAGCCAAACAAACTTCTCCTCCTTAAGTTACCTCTGTCTTGTGTTTGCATAAGGATAAAAAAGTAACTAATATATGAATTAATAGTGAGTCATACTATTAATATTCATATAACATGCTACAAGTTTAAGAAAACTTTAAAAAGTGTGATTTAAAATTTTTAACTAATTTTTTCATATAATATAATTTGATCAGGTCTTTTCCCTGCCCCTGCTCCTCCCAGCTCTTTCCCACCTTCTGTACCCACCCAATTTCATGTTCCTTCTCCCTGTCTAAAAATAAAAAACCCACAAAACACAAAATCGAAAGTCAAAATGAACAAAAGAAAACAACCCACCCCAAACAGAACAAGATGAAACAAAAATCCCACAAAAAGTCATGGAGTTCACTTTGTGTTGGTCAACTACTCTTGGTTTGGAGCTTACCTTTAACAGTTGTGACTCTATCCAGTGACATTCCACTGAAGAAAATGGATTTTTATTTGCCAGTGGGTATCAGTTATAGCTGGCTTCCTGGTTAGGTATGGGATCCTGTGTCTGCCTTTCCCCCTAGGGCTGGTACTCCATTGACCCCAGCCTGGGCAGGTCTTGTGGGTGCTGCTGCAGCCTCTGTCAGTTAATGTGTGCGTCAGCCCTGTTGCGTCTGGAAGACACTGTTTCTTGGGAGTCATCCAGCTCTGGCTTTTAAGATCTTTCTGGCTCCTCTTTGGCTTAGATCCTTGAGCCCTGAGGAGATGGATTTGATGAAGACATTCCGTTTCGGACTGAGTGTTCTGAAGTCTTTCACTCTTTGCCCAGTTGTGTCTCTCTGTGCTAATTCTAATCAACTGCATGCAGAAGGTTCTCTGATGATGGGTGATCAAGGCACTGATCTATGGGTCTAGCAGAATGTCGTTAGGACTCATATATTGCTATGTTCCTTTAGTAGAAGAATAGTAATAGGCTTTCACTTAGACACATGATCTTTATAGTCTCAGGTTCTTCAGCAATATCAGGTATATATATACATTGGATTAAGGCCCCAATACCCCAGTATCCATCTCATGGAGTGGGCCTTGAATCCAATCAAAAAGTGGTTACTCCCATAACATTTGGGCCTCTATTGTTCCAGTATATCTTGCAGGCAGGTCACTGTTGTAGATCACAGGATTTATTTCTAGGTGATAGTGATGATTATCTTTCTCTTCTAGTACCATTCAGTGTTGTGGAACATTGGTTTAAGATGTGTTACATTTGTTTGTGCTATGGAATATTTGTTTAAGAATGCAAGGATGTGTTGCATTTTTTTATGTTGCATTTGTTTAATTTGCAAAGCTGTGTTACTTTGCCTGACTAAACAACCTGATTGGTCTAATAAAGAGCTGAATGGCCAATAGTTTGGCAGGAGAGAGGGATAGGTGGGGCTGGCAGGCAGAGAGAATAAATAGAAGAAAAGAAAAGAGGGGAAGGGAGAGAAAGGAGGAGAGGGGATGCTAGGGACCAGGCACCCAGCCACACAATCAGCCACGAGTGAGAAGGAAAGAGAGGTATATAGAATAGAAAAGGGTAAAATCTCAGAGGCAAAAGGTAGGCAGGATAACTAGTTAAGAAAAGCTGGATAGAGAAAAGCCAAGCTAAGGCAGGACATTCATAAGTAGGAATAAGACTTCATGTATGTATTTGGGAGCTGGTGTCACAAAAGCTTTTTAAAAAAACCAACTACAATGCAGAAGACCTTAAAGTGCCATTGTAAACTGAGACTGCTTGTTCCTGGCTGCCGAGACCCAGATAATCACACAGAAACTATATTATTTATGCCACTGCTTGGCCAATGGCTTAGCTTTTATATCTTAAATTAACCCATTTCTATTAATCTATGTATTGCCATGAGGCTGTGACTTACCAGAAATGTTGTGAGCATCTTTCTCCTTCGGCAGCTACATGGCATCTCTTTGACTCTGCCACCCTGTCTATATATCTCTGTTTGGATTTTCCACCTGACTTCATTCTGCCCTGCCATAGGCCAACGCAGATTCTTTATTAATCAATGTTAATAAAACATATTCACAGCATACAGAGGGGAATCCCACATCATACCACGAACACTATTCAGTAGGGGTGATCTAGTTGGATCTAGTTGGACACTTGCTCAACTTCTCATATTTGATGACATAAATAAGTGTTTTTTGTCCTTAGCAATAGGGTCTTACTATCAGATAATGGAGAGTAATCAAGCCTTAGAAGTAGGCTGTGATGTTTGTTGGGGTCCAAGAATATTAACTTAAAATATTTTCTGGGAATTTCTAGGGTAGAGGGGTTGTCTGGCATGTGTGAGGCCCTGGATTCAATCACTTGTACCACAAAACCAACAAAAACATAAAATATTTTTGAAACTATATTTGCCAAGTGTTTCTTAGTACATGTTCAGCATATATTTTAAATGGAAGAGAAATGACTCTTAACTTTTACTATAACAGTTATTCTTGGTTGTCAACTTGAGTGGACTGAGCGAGGCCTAAGAGATTAGTAAACCTCTGAGGCCTTTACAGACATGGTTGGCAAGCACAATAGTAGCCGAGCAGGAATGATGTGTCCTGAATGTGCTTAGGACTGTTCAATAGACTGGATTCCTAGGTGGATTAAAAGTAGACAAATAGAAAATAAGTACCTGTTGTTGTTGCTGCTGCTATTGACTATGGATGCTATTAACTATGGATGCTATTGACTATGGATGCTATTGACTATGGATGCTATTGACTATGGATGCTATTGACTATGGATGCTATTGACTATGGATGCTATTGACTATGGATGCTATAGACTATGGATGCTATTGACTATGGATGTTAGGCTCCAGCTTCTTCAGCTTTTCAAAGTTTGCTCACATCTCTGGTGCGGTTTCCAGGCTTTCAGAGTTGGGCAGAAGTTACATCATTGGTCCCCCTTATTTTAAGACTTCCATATTCTTGGATTGAAGACCTCCAGGTGCAGACAGCCATTGCTAGTCTAGTTAGTCTCCAATTGTGCGTGCCAATCTAACACACTCCCATGCATTTATTCTATCAGGTCATTTCCTTTAGAGAACTCTGACAACAATTTTTCACTGTGATGTAATAGAAATGGCGTTTCACAAAAAGCATTAAAGAACTTATGAGAAAAGCAGTTCATCCCCATTTTCCAGTATTTACTAGTTACTGAACTTGGAATCCACACTGATTAAAAACAATTGATTTTATTATGGTTTTTGGTATTTAATTTATTTTACTCTCTATCTATTACCAAACATCTTGAGTACCTTGATAAATTATGGACAATGTGGATGATGTAATGAACTCTTTTAAAAAGCATGATTATTTGCTCTGAACTGAGGAAAAACTTAATTTTTTTTTCTTAACATCTGATCTGTGTCTAGAGTCTCAGAGCAGCTAAGGGCTCTTCAGTTAAGATAGATCTCTGTGAATACCACTGATATTCACTTTACCTTTTGAGCCATCGTGCAGGAGTTGTGTCAGGTAGCAGATCATGTCTGCTCACATCTGCTTACATAGCTGCTGTGAACCAGGCGGGATTACAAAGCTTTGTAGGGTCAAGGCTGTGCTTCCGTTTGTACTCTAGAGATTGGAGCGGGCGATGCTGACAGGATATATATGTTATCATGTAGCTCTTTTGCAGACATTGCCTTTAAAATCTTAGGGGAACTGGAGATGATGGGACACTATCTGTGTCTTGTCCAATTATTTTCTGAAGCCCCATTTCCTATGGAGTGACAGGAAGAAGAGATTTGCAAGGAAGCAACACCAGATGATGCCCTGGAATGAAGACATAGCAATGTCATGAACAAAATTAGTGATATTATACATCATTTTTGAGATCTTGCTAAATGTTGGGCATTGTACTAAGTACTAAGCATGTGCTTTCTTGGTTATATAATTTTATGAAGTAATAGCATTATCTGATTTTAACAAATGCAGATTTTGAAGCCCTGGGAAAACAACTGAATTAACTTGCTGAAGTTCATACACGTGAAAATGTGTGGAACGGGAATTCAAATTCAGGTCTGTTTAATTCTTGAGCCCACCCTCTTCACCACCTCATCAGATACTTTGTTCCTGGAGATGATCAAACCAAGTCTGGAGAGTGCTTGGCAAGGATAACGTCAGAAGGCTTCCAACATCAGATGGATGGTTAACCAGGAGGATTAAAACTTTCAAGTTCTGAGAATCTGTGATTCTATGTTTATATCAGCAAGAAGTATATTTTTATGTACCTTTAGACTTCAGAAGAGGAATCGTGACTGGAATTTTATCAAAGATGGATTTAAAATTAGTTTTAATTTAAAACACTGCAAAGGAGTATGGTATAGTTCTAAAAAATTGGTTATACAACAAATGATCTCTTTGAATTGTGAGTTAAATTTAGTCGGGAGAAAATGGTACACCTCCTCTGAGAAGTGCTTAGCTTTGGTGGCTTCCCACCCTCTCAGTACCATAGCTATTTCCCATTTTGTCTCCTTGTCAGTAACTTTATCTTTATTGTCTGCTCTTGATGATGAGACCATCAACCAAACACAAATCTGATCATGCAACCTCTTTCTCTAAGACATTCTGATGATCCCCTTTGTTCAGCTCTTTCTACTTTAGAAATGTGTATATACGTATGTCTTCAAGTGTGTGTGCACAGATGCATATGTGTGTGACTCTGCATGTATGTGTGCACATGAACATGCACATGTAGAGGTCAGTGAACAACCTTGGGTGTCATGTTTAGGAATGTCATCCTCTTTCTGTGAGTTGGGAATCTCTCAATGGTTTGAAGCTTATCAATTATGCTGGAGGGAGTCTGCCAGCAAGCTCTAGGGATTCTCCGGTCTCAGCATCCCCAGTGCTGAAATTATAAGCATGTATCGCCCACACCAGACATTTTTAAACATGGGTTCTAAGAATTAGCTTATGGTCCCTGTATGGACAAGGCAAACACTTCACTGACTGAACTATGGGATCAGGGGCTGCTAATCCAGAGTATAGACATCTTTTGAATTCCAATGATCACTTCCAAATGAGGTCGTAATCCAGAGTGCAGGTTTCTTAACTACCAACCATCACTTCCAGAAATCTTTCAGGTCAGATTGTTTTGAAACTCTCCAAAGATCGTTTTGTTACTTTGTCTTCACTCATTATACACCAAGTATTCCCAATGCGTCTCTAAAATCTCATTGGGCATAGGTATTATGTTAGTGTTCTGCATATGATGCTTTTTCAAGTCCATAACATACCTTCCCAGGGTTCTCAAAGGCAGGAAAGAAACAGACTACAGAGAAGACAAGTTGAAGTAAGAATTCTCTACATTTCACTCTTCCTTTGCATACACTTGCCTTGCCAGCTGGAGGACTGGAAGCCAATATTTAGAACCCATGAAATGAGAAGGGAGAGGGATAGAGAGGGGGAGAGAAAGAAAAAGAGGAAGAGGAGGAGGAAGAATAATAGAGGAAGAGGAAGTGGAGGAGGAGAATAAAGAAAATCAAGAGTAGTAATGGAAAGGTCTCAAGACTGATGTCCCAACCTAGATTTAATAAATACCGTTTTAGGCTTTCTGCTTTATGTAGGGGGAACTGCCACCAAGACTCATTGTCTTGGACACTTATAACCGTGTCAAACTTCATTCTATCACAACTAATCTCAATAAGCTTCTATCAAGAGCCACAGGATGTTTCAGAATTTGTGTCCTCACTGTCCTCACTAAAATTTTGTTATTCTAGATACCATTTCTGTACAGGAATGCTTTAATAGAAGCTAGCCTCTTAGCCAGGTGGTGGTGGTGCACGCCTCTAATCCCAGCACTCGGGAGGCAGAGGCAGCTGGATCTCTGTGAGTTCGAGGCCAGTCTCGTCTACAAGAGCTAGTTCCAGGACAGGCTCCAAAGCTACTGAGAAACCCTGTGTTGAAAAACAACAACAACAACAACAACAACAAAAAGAAGCTATCCTCTTTCATGAAGGCAGTCCTCTCAAGCATACAGCTTTGAAAACATTTTTCTTTTATTTTATGTGTATGAGTGTGTGCCTGAATATATGTATGTACACCACATGTGTGCCTGGTGCCATGGGAGGTCAGGAGAAGGAGTTGGATCTTCTGAGACTGAAGTTAGAGATATTTGTGCGCTGTCATGTGGGTGTTGGGAACTAAACTTAGGTCTTATTCAAGAGTAACAAGTGTCCTTAATGACCGACTCACCTCTCCAGCTCCTGTTCTACTGTTCTTAAGTCACAGACCTAAAGATGGGAATACACATTCTTTCTCTTCCTCATTGCTGATTTTAGAACATTAATTTTTCCTTCTCCCAGAGTTTGAATTCCATGACAAATTCCTCACTACTTTTCTTTATTACTCTTATACTTGACTAACTTTTGGGGTACCCCCAAATCTAAATTTGTGGTTTTAGTTCCTAGACCATCCTTACTCTTTCCATTATTGGCAATGATGATATTTCCAATAATTGGCATCTTATGTTTTTTACCTTGTTTCCTTCAGTAGTCTGTTCTTCACCTGAAATAAACCACCTATAGCCATAATCTCAAAGGCATCATCTCCCTTACCTTTCCAAGCGTCCCTATATTATTAATGGCCTTAGGTAAGTTATGCAATTTTGAGTTTGTTATGATTTTTCTTATTTTTTTTAACTTTTTTGTTACCTCTACTTAACATGTAAATTGCTGAGGTTTATTAGTCATGGTTTTCTAGAGGAACATAACTGATAAATTGATGTGGGAAGTCCTTTTGTATATGTGCTACTTTTACTAGTTAATGAATAAAGAAGCTGCTTTTGGCCAATGACTTAACAGAATATAGCTAGGCTGTAAAAGATATATATAGAGAGAGTAGGCAGAGTCAGTGAGACACCATGTAACCCCGCTGGAGACAGAAGCTGGGAACAGAACCTTATCTGATAAGCCACAGCCACATGGCAATACACAGATTAATGGAGATGGCTTAGTTTAGGATAGAAGAGTTAGCTAGAAATATGCTTAAGCTATTGGCCAAGTATTATTGCAAATAATATGGTTTCTGTGTGATTATTTCAGGGCTGAACAGCCGGAAACAAACTAATAGCCTTCAATAAATAAGTACTTGAAGGAGAAATTCTTAGTTGATTCTAGATCCCATGAAGCTGACTTGCAAGTTTAACCATCATCCTGGGTGAGGTATTTTGTTTCTGTTTACTGAAGGTGAGGGACATTGGGTGGCTACTATCCTTCAGATTGGATAGTTTACTCTTTGGGCACATAGTTAGGCTGTATTTATATTCTTTGTTGTGATTATCTCTGACTGAGAAAGCATTGCATGGAACTCACGTGCACTGTTTTTTGATTTGACCCACATCTTGCTTCTTGTCCAATACATGGCACAGTGGGATTCTACTGTCAAGCCATCAGCACTATTGCTTTGCTTTCGCAGCTAACCCATCATGAATGATATACCATGATGCAATGATGCAGCTCAAACTCTCTGACCAGTGGAACTGGAGTGTGATAATCTCTAGTCATGAAATTAAAATTAAAAAAAGTTATCGATATTTAAGTATTCTAGAGTTAGTGGTAGATTGAGGCTTGCGAGTCTGACTTGGCTAGATTGGCTCAGAATTCTGATGATCTGTACCCCAAGAGGAGACGCTTGGAGCATTAGTGGCTGGAGAAAAGTGTTTTACTATAACGCTCATAGCACTCTCTGAGAATGGATCTATTCCAGGCTCCGTTTTCAGATCAGGTAATTGTTTATTTTATGCTGGTTGGTACTTTTGTTTAGAATTCAGGGCAAAGACTAATTCACGTGACTCCTTCTAAGTCTAAAAGCATTCCCCTCCCTCCCTCCCTTCTTCCTTTCCTCCCTCCCTTTCTCCATCCCTTCCTCCCTCCCTCTGTCCTTCCTTCTTTATGATGCTGTGGTTGAACCCAGATTCTTGTGAGTGGTTGGTACAACCACACTTCCATGGAATCACATGTTTTTTTGCTTTTCAAAAGAGTACATTTTTTTTTAGTAGGTGAAAAAAAATTTACTGTTTCTTTGCGAGGGAACTCCAAGAGAAATGTCCTTGTATGTTCTTCAGAGATAGTAAAAATATCTTATGATTTTGAATAAAATTTTCTGAACGAAGAAAATCTCAGGAAAATGCAAAGATTATATCCAAATTCAGATTACTCAGACTTTTCTGTGTATGTTAATTTACCTTAACTACATTACCGCTGCAAAACTGAGTTATATAACATAGCATAAACTATTTTGTAACTCTGCTCATAGTACAAATACACATATGCACACAATTATGTCAAAAATCATGATCCTGTTAAAATAATACAAATAACTTAAGAAAGGATAATGGGAACATTCTGTGTGATAATAATAATGCTAGTGGTCTTTGATTTTATTCATATATTTAAATTGGAATGAAGATCCTCAACTTTGCCCCAGTTATGGTGAATGGCTTGTAACAATAATACATTACGGAATGGAAAAGGAATTTATTGTTTTCTCCATAAGCACATGATCAAATCAAATACATAGGCACTTTACAAAGCCTTGGATGTCACATTTTGCGTCCCTACTTCCCCCCTCTGTCGCATGTTGTGATTTCTATTCATAGTATAACACAATGTTGCAACTTCAGTGCCATAATGCCTCATTTTGGTGGAACTTATGACCCTTAACTATCTTATTCATTTTGGTGTTTTTGCTTCATTAGTAATATCATTTTAAAGATACAAAGCCTAAATTTGTAGATGCAAACTTGATTCAGTAAATAACCAGGCTAGTTTAAAGATAAACAATTATATATTTATTTATTATAAGGGTAAAACTCACAAAACTGGAGCGAGAAGTCCAAGCTCAGCTGTGTGGTGAAGGAACCACAGAGAGAGAGAACACCTGGGCCATGTGGCCGTGTTTCTCTGGGTCCCAGAAAGCCACATCCTAACTTGGTCCTACGTCTTAAAGATAACTAGTTAAGAAGGCTTCCCCATTACCTCCCCCTTTTGTCTAAACAAAAGTGATCCAAACCCAATACCAAACTATAGACAATAGAAACAGATATCAAGTATAAAATTACAAACAACATAAACAATATTACGCAAGGAACACGTGATAAACGTTTTAATAAACATTCTATTCCAAAGAGTCTAAGTCTTGCATCGGAAATAAGCTTGGCTAAATCATAAGAGGAAGGTAACTACAATTCTCTAATCTTCAACCCCATCGAAGGCCTGAGAAAAGAGATAATACTACTTGAGTAGGCAGGAAGTGCAATCAAGCAGCTTCCAAAGCAAGCAGTATATGATGGAGACAATTGGCTACCTGAGCAATCACCCAAAGTCTCATTTGCAATATCGAAGCAACCAACTTTGGCTAAGGCCTAGTGTAACTGACAGACCATTTTCAGAGGCATTTTAGAACCATCTTTCCCTGTCTTGGCAAGGTCTGTCAGTCCGTTTCCTTGTGTCTTGCTTATCCAGTCCAGATACCATGTACTTTGTCAGTGGTTGAGGCATGGGCAGTTCATTGCGCAAAGGTCAATTGTGCCAAGAAGAAAACAAATTCTAGTGGAGTGTTTTCAGTGTTCAACATTCTCTTGGCAATAGATTGGTGCTGTCAGGAGCAATCATGTCTCATGTCAACAGAACCCTAAATTATTTAAATGCTGTGTTCTACATGTTCCTTGAAGTGGTTGAAGATTGCCTATCTAGGCAGAATATAATCTCTATATATCTAAAGAACCTAGTTAATCTGACTATATATAACAAACATGAACAACTATTGAACTATAATATTTAATACCTGTATGACTTAAAGACTAAGACTTCATGTCAGAATATTAAATAATCTGTAAACAAATGTGTAGCAAATGAGGACACTGACCTCAAAATGTAAACAATGTATAAGTATCTTGATCAGAGGTAAGAATAATATATAATGCGATATGAAAATATATCCTAAAAGTTGTATCAATATACAAAATGTCCTAAACAGAGGTAGAAACGTGCATGTATATAATCTGACAGAATAATTTTGCTTAGGTATACAAATATTGTAAACAGAAATAACAAATACAATTTGAACTTGTATCAATATACAAAAACTATACCAATATAAATTATCCATAAATAATAGCTCACAAATATTCACTCTATTACCCACTATTATTATCCCCCATTTTTATCTCAGAACCTACATAGTTTCCACCCCATTTCTCTATCTGATACAAGTAATAATCAACAACCCCTAAACAGTGTTCTCAACCCTGAGGACAAACTTTTTTGGAAGAGGGGACATCGTCCTCTATCATCCTCTAGAATTGCTTCCTGCTGTCATGGGGGTGATATTCTCTTTATGGTATCCTGCAAAAGTAAAGTGATGGTTAAGTTTCAAGATTACTGCTTAGCATAGTTGCAAATGATTTCTTAGCAGTAGATAGGGTTTTTCTCAAAGTTCTTACTTGGAGTTCTGGCAGAACATCATGAGAAGGTGCACCATGTCAGCAGCTGGTGCCCAAAACCTGGTCTTCTAGGTGTCATGGTGCACTTGTATCCATGTGGCTGGCTTGAATCTGAATTTTAGCCTTAAATTCTGAAAGATATGCTCAGATTAAAAACAGTTATTTAGTGTAAATCACAGACTGTGTGCTCCACAGAGGTCCCTGATTGGTCAGCGGCCACATGAGCACAAATGCCGAACAGAGACAACTGGGGAAGCCCGCGTCCTACCTGAATGTCTGTGAGTGCTGGAAAACTGGACCCAGAAGTCAGCTGAGATGTTTAATGAGAAAATATGAAGGACTGCATCTAGCAGCTACTCAGGGCCGCTGCACGGGAATTGTATACCCAAATGAATGGCGTGGATCCTGAGGGCAGCTGGCTAGAGCCTCTGGAGACCCAAGTCCCACATTGGGTGCTAACTTTAGAAGCTAACTTGATTCGGGAAATAACCAGGCTAGCTTAAAGATAAACAATTATATATTTTTATTTATTATAAGGGGAAAAACTCATGACACTGGAATGAGAAATCCAAGCTCAGCTGTGTGTTGAGGGAACCACAGAGAGAAAGAGAGATCACCTGGGCCATGCTCCTGTTTTTTCTCCGTGTCCCAGAAAGCCACACCCTCACTTAGTCCCACCTCTTAAAGATAATTGGTTAACAAGGCTTCCCCATCATAAATTAATATGAATGTAGGTATGGTTCATAAACTAGCAAAGGTTAGTTTATGAAAAGATTCAATAGGAAATGATTACATTTGTGGTTTTTGTCAGTTTCTTGATGATTTTTGACAAATTCATTCAACATATTTCAAACATCCTTTAAAAACTTTGTTTTTAAAAATATTTTGAATTGTTTGTATGTATGTATGTCTGTGTGTGGAAATGTGCATGGTTTCAGGGCCTCACCAAAGCCAGAGGCATTGGATACCCTCGGTCTAGAATTACAGCAGTTGTGAGCCATCTGATACAGATACTGGGAAGCAAACTCAGATCCTAACAAGATCAGTATATAATTTCAGTGACTGAGCCAATTCTTCAGCCCCTCAAATACATTCTTAAAAACACCCTCCTTGCCCAAGGAAATCTGAAACATCAACTAGTTTAGAATTCAAAGATATTACAATTACAAATGTGTTTTATTGAGAACTTCAAAGTAATTTATGAATTTTTCTTATGGTTATACATACTGGTATACAGTTATTTTCACTGTGTGTGTATACATACATATGTGTGTTTGTGTGTGTGTAAAATAAGCTGTACAAGCTAAGAAACTGAGATTACCATCTCAAATACAACTCTGTTTCCTGTTAGTTTTGCAAACAGTGACTATTACAAATGCTTACTTTGTTATCCACATGGAACATTTTTTTTCCCAAAAAGTATCCTGCAAACATTTAGAGAATACGTGCCAGTCACGTTTTCCATTGTAGAATCGTTGTGTGACCTAAGCATGACCTATCTGGGGAACATAGGACTGGGAGCAGAATCCCATTCCAAGGCAGAAATTGTACTCAGCATTGCATGGGAGGGGTATAACCAGTGGGGCCTGGCCTGTCTCAGAGGGAACTTGGGCCCCAGTAGAAAGCACCTCACTCACAAAGGAGGATATGATTCAGTAGTTTGGGGCAAGCATTCTAGCACCCTATTGTGTATGTAAGAAGATGTAGGAGCGAGAATCTGAGAAACAGTCGCTATCTCCTTGGGGTGTGTATATGCGTGTTTGAACAAACTCCCAAGTGTACTTTGACCCCAGCACAGTTTGCTGAGAGCAGTTGGCAGGTGCAGAGTTGGGCTCACATTCTTCCTTCCAAAACCTTCCTGCATTTTTGCTTGGTTATATCCTGTGCATTTCAACGTGGCATTTCAGAATTTGTCACCAAGCCTATTTTAAAAATCAAACTTGCTGTTATGTTGGCTCAGGTACTTTAAAAACAAAAATTGAAAAGCAATGAACTATGCAGGCAATCTTGGGAAGGAATTCAAACTCAGCCATTTTCTGTTAATAAGAACTCAATCAAGAATGAAGTTTTCTTCAAATTTTACATTAGTCTTCCGTCCGTTCTTTCTCCACTGATGCGAATACTCTATCTAGTGACTTAGCATGAGAATAAAAACAAACTCAGTTTCCTAGGGAAAACATAAGGTAGGATAAGAGATGCGATGGCAGTGTTTCTGGACAGATGCTCGCCTGAAGATAAACTGTGGTGCCTGCTTCAGGGTTTCCCCACTCCCCACTGATCCTTCCCAAACACGGCTGCAGGAAGCCATGCCATTTAGTTTGCTTCTTGCAAATCTATTTGCCATGAGTACTGGCTTCTCAGAGACCTGGGAAATAATTAAATGACCTGAAATTAGTGGAAAGAGTTTCCAGAAGAACAGTTCATAGACTTGTTAGTCTTTATCTTAAGCGAGCACCACTGATTCTCTGTCTTTAGCTGTCTCTCTGTCTCTGCTCTCTCTCTCTTTCTACACACACACACACACACACACACACACACACACACACTGTGGAACATTCTAGTTCTCTCCCTGGACATTTTGAGGAGGGTTTGGCTAGAGTAGGTCTTCCTACTGTCAAATCACACAACATAGTCGGCAACCCTAGTGTGTCAAACTTCTACATTGTAGACCTGTGCTTTATTTCTCTCGGGATGTTTCCTTATATAAACTTCCTATGAAATGTGAAATATATACAAATATGGGGTACTAACCATCTTAGAATAATAAAAATAGGTCACAGAAAAGAAAAGTTAATGTTATTGATTTGTTTTTGCCTGTAGTCTCTTTATTAAGCATATACCTAAGCAAAACAGGATCAACTAGCCACAATCTCCTTTGGTTCCCTCTGCTCTTTCTTCTGCCATCCATTTCTTGGTGGGGGATGTTCAATTAGGAGACGATAGTTTTTCTAGATGGATCTGGGTAGCAAGAAAGAGCCAGCTCAGAAGAGTAAGCTGGACTTTAGAGAAAGAGATGAGGACCCAGCTCTCATGAGACAGACACAACCCTTTCTGTTTTGAACAGTGCCAGTGTCACCTATGAAGGCCATTTATTGCTGACTTCTGTTTTATATGTACTTGTTCCTAACATATTTCCATGATATTGCTTTTAAGCTGTAAAATGACTTCATCTATAAAAGGAGATTTC
This sequence comes from Ondatra zibethicus, assembly GCA_004026605.1. NCBI lineage: Eukaryota > Metazoa > Chordata > Mammalia > Rodentia > Cricetidae > Ondatra > Ondatra zibethicus. The sequence goes on along the minus strand of PVIU01022815.1, from coordinate 7,851 downwards.
ACTGCAGTTAGTTGAAAAAAAAGTCTATTAAAGATGAATCATGACACTGATTTGAAAGTAACCCTTCTGAATGAAGATCAATTAGATGATATAATCATGAAGCAGTTACATTTCTCAATGACGAGTACTGGCCTTTCAGTGTAGAGATTGGCCATCTTTTCTGTGTAGAGTAGGCTTCCTTGGTACCATCTCTTTTCTACAGTCGTTTACAGCCAGCAAAGCCTTTTCTTTTGGTTATTGATTATCCTCTCTGCTTCTCAGCACTTGAATGTCTAGAGGGAGAGGGACAAGAGTTATCCTCACAGGCATAATGCACAGTCACCTGGTCGGCTCCTATTTGACTGATTTGTAGCTCTTATGCCGGGATGAGAACCATGCGTGTTGACAGGTGGGGAAATAGCTGTTGTTTTGTGCTGGGTATCACTGTTTCCTGTCGGCTGCAGACTGTGGTTTCTATCTATGCGGTGGACTTTCTGAGCGCTGACACCCTTCCCCAAGGTTTGGGTCTTAGAGAGCCTTACACAGCCTCTCTGAAGTGGAGCCTCCACTCACACCCAGTGTTTTCTTTATCTTCTTACAGCAGCAGATGGACAAGCTACAATGCTTTGCTTCCAAAACACACTCATCCAGTGCTTGGTCCCTCGCAAAGGACAAAGCACGACAGCTTTTCTGTGTCATCCTGTTTGTTTAACTTCGTCATGGAGTCCTTGTGCAGATTTGTGATGTATACGATGGGAGCTCAAGCTGTGTGCTTGGCACTTTGCCGCTTGGTTCCCGAGCCTTCTATTTTCCAGCTGTGTGAAGGGCTTTGCTTCTTTGAAGTACTGCACTTTCAGACAAGAGATGATCAACTGTAATCATCTCATTAACGAGCAGAGACGTTTTAGAATCTCTTCTTGTTAGAAGGCTGGAGGTGGCAGATCAATTCACAAGTCCTCCATCAGCCACAGGGAGGATGAAGGGAAGACTCTTTCTGCAGTGTGTTGACTCACTCCTGTCTTACAAGTCTGTATCATAGTTTCTTGAGTGGCTGTGACCCTGTAGGGATCTCATGACTGAATGTGGGAGTTTGTGACCCTGTACAGGGTCCCATATCAATGTGGGGTTTGTGAAGATTGGTTACCATGAACAAAATGTAAGACTGCCAAAAATCAATGAAAAATCAAACATGAAATACAGAAGAAGTACTTCTGAAAATGCTTGCCTATGTTGCAACCCATGACGTCACTGCAGCCTTGAGTGTGAGCATGCCATCTGTGCTGTGTGTTGCACATGCTGCACCGCTGTCCCGTGTCATGCAATACTGCCTGAGACATATTAGCTCATGTCTGAGACTGCTGTATACTGTGTCCAGTGTCATGTGATGCTGCCTGAGACATATTAGCTCAGGTCTGAGACTGCCGTATACTGTGAACTTCAGCGTCTTACTGTACATCCAAATTTTTATGTTTTTACAGAAATGAGTGGTTTACTTATCTAAAACAAAGATTTTAATATTTTGCTACTATCCATTCTGTAGCATGTAAGGATCAAACTTGTATATCATTGAATTGTGTTGTATTAGAATGTTTGAATTTAATATCTCTACTTGAGTTGCTGATTTGAGTTTTATTAAAAAAATCATTAATTGAATTTTGGTTTTGGGTTAGGATAGAATTTCCAGTAATTGCAGAAATGGCATAGACACACTTCTGCCATTGTATACTATGCATTTATGAGAAGTGGAGTTCTTAGCACTGACAATTACAAAATAAAAATATTGATCAATTATGAAAAACTCTGAAGATGCTTTCTGTCCTAAAGCATCAAATATTCATCCAACACTATTCCTTATATAAAATTCAATAACCCCATCCATCTCTTAAGTATGCAGATTCAATATTGTCTTTAATAAATAGTAAAATGGGCCAAGCTTTGGTGGCACGCACCTTTAATCCCAGTATTTGGGAGGCAGAGGCAGGCAGATCTCTATGAATTCTTGACTAATAGTCTACATAGTGAGTTCCAGTAGTCAGTCCAGAGTCTCAAAACAAAAGCAAGCCCCAGTAAAGTTATATGTATACCAAATAACTGCTTTAAAACCAATTTCTTTATGCCTTATATATTTACTTATATAAGTAAATGTTTCACTTATATAGTTATTTATTAATTATATGTGTATATATATACACATGCATATATATATATGTGGACATAAAGAAGTTTCATAGATGAAACAAGCACTGTAAAGGGCTCAACTGTTGGTATCATGTGTGTTCCTTCAGAGGACTTGAGTTTGTTTCCCAGCACTCATGTCAGGCAGCCCACATCTACCTGTAGCTCCAGCTCCAAGTCTTCTAAGCCTTCACACACACCTGCACGCACACATACCCACCCGCACACACATAATTTTAAGAAATAAAAACAAACCCTATAAAACAGTGCAGTGAGCGTAAATGGAAACTGGTTAAGAAGCCTTGGCCCATGTGATCAAAGCCATCAAATGAGTCTGGTCTCTGCTGCTTGCTGGTTCTATGACAGAACGACATCAGCCAGAGTGAGGGGAAAGAGGCCACCATCACCAGAGAAGTCAGCCAAAGCAGAGAGACGTAATGGAGCATTTGATTTTATCGCCCTGGGTTGTGTCTTCCGTTCTTATGCCCCGTATCTCTCTCCCATTTGCAAATACAAGTTGCGAGGAGGCGCTCTAGACAAAGGAGATAGGAGGAAGGAAAGAGAAACCAACAAAAAGTGGGCGGAGCATCCAGGAGGCACGTGCAAGAGTGGCGGAAAAGGAAAGCTGGTCGCTGCAACTACTACTGAAACTACTAAACCAATTTTAATGGACGCTGCCCTTTATTACACGTGAGGAAAGCAGAAGGCTTGGAGGCTTCCAGGGAAAGAGCACAGGGACAAATCCTCACACCGCAAACTTCCTCTTAGGGATGACCTTAATTTCTTGCTGCCAGAGCAGGTGCTACAGATGTTTAATCTTCTGGTCAGGTGGTGCGTCTCAAATCCTCTGTTTTCATAAATATTTTGCACATTTGTTTTATGATTTAAGCTCATCTAGACTCGAGGATTTGGACAGCAGGAGGGAGCAGAGAGAGTAGAAGAAAGCACCTGTATTTCTGCAGAAGGAGAGAGAATTAAACCTCCGTCTTGAGCGCAGAGACACGCAGACAGCACGAGGGCGCTTCCGTTATTTTGTTTACCATGGCCTGTCAGGACTTGTCTTCCAGCTGCTCTGAGCAAGTTACCTTGCTCTAATTTCATTATTGTCTTTTTCCATAATCCCTGGGCTCCCATTATGGCTAGATAATTATTTTGTCACCTCTTAGCCCCATCTGTCCTTCAGAACAGGTCATGGAGGTTTAATAAGGTGAGGCTTCTTTTTACCCTCTGTCTTTCACGATTAGGTGGTGTTTCTTGAGGAACATGGAGACCGTCACTTAAGCAGTTTGTACCAAAGACATCCGATATGACAGATCCAGGATGCGGTGGGAGACTGGCAGGTGGAGAAGAAGCAACAGAGGAGCCGTTGGCAGGACCTGTGTGTATCGTCTCCTCAGTTTAGAAGTCCATATGGTGCTTCATAATGCTCAGCTCAATTGCTATATAGTTTTTGTCTATATCCTATTAAAAATAAACTCTATTAAGCAGAACACTTTGGCTAAATTTTGAATTTTGTGTTAGAATTCACCACAGGGTTTTTTTTTTTTTTTTAAAAAAAGAGTATCTTGAGTTTAATATAAACTGACCTTGAAAGATAAATCGGGATGTGTATTTTTTTTTGTGTGTGTGTATTTGTCTGTGTGTGTGTATTTGTGTGTGTGTGTGAAAAAAAATAGTACCTCCAAAAGAAGTTGCCACCATTTAGTTTTCAAGAACAAAAGATTACATGCCTTTGACTGAAATCAGTTTAAAGTAGAATTTCAGTGTTGTATTAAACCAAAATATTACAAACATTCCCTTCAGCACTCTTCACCTGTGAGGTTTGCACTAGTTTATTGTGGCTTTGATGAACCAAGGTTTGAGTTCTAATTTTTGTGAACAAGATATTTATTTATTTATTTATTTATTTTTTGAAACAAGGTTTATCTGTGTATTGTTGGCTGTCCTGGAACTTTCTTTGTAGAGCAGGCTGGCCTTGAACTCGGAGATCCACCTGCCTCTGCCTCCTGAGTGCTGGGATTACAGGTGTGCACCACCATACCTGGTTCTGATTTTTATTTTTAATTATGCATGTGTGTGTTCGTCTTTATGTAGGTATATGCGCATGACTGCAGGTGCTTATAGAGACCCAGGTACCGGCTCCCATGGAGCTGGGGTTCCAGGCAGTTGTGGGCTGCTGGAGTCCACCTGGGACCCTCCGAAATGCAATACACTCTTTCTTAAATGCTGAGCCATCTCCTTATTTTGGATTCGAATCTTAAACCTTGGGAAACAGCCACATAGAAGAAATTAGCTCCTGACCTTAAGGATTGTGTAGTATGGCTGATTTGGTGGGGGTAGAACTGTGGCATCAAGTACTAGTGGCTCATTACCATGGTCAGGGATCTACTAGAATATAAACTCATACTTAGTACGGTATTCATGAAGTTGTGGATTAATTATACCAGTTGGTAAACTCTTTACTTTTCAGAAAAATTGGGGGGAAATGTAAATCGATACAATTAAAATTTGCCTACTCTTATTGCTACATTTGCATGTCAGCGGCTTTCACTGCTAACATTTCACAGGCAGTTCCGCCTGACAAAGCCTTTGGATGGTCTTCAGCATGCGTGTGGGGTGGAAGAGGGGACCAGGCTCTCCCCCATGGCTATCCCTCCTACCGCCTACGGCTTCCTAGTTTGTAATTTGAGAGAACTAGAACAGCTGTCTCAAGTAGAGTACAGAGAACAACCACAAAGCATAGGCTCTGTACAAAACCAAAGGAAAAAAGAGATACAGCAGGAAGGCGCACAAATGGTAATTCTCATAAATCATCTCGCCCTGAGTTCCTTTATCAATGCCCCATGAGGTATGGATGTTGGACCTGGAAGCATATGCTTTTTTCCCCCCATTTACATGGTACCCTCCTAAAAGATAAATAAATGATTTTGGCAGAAAAGTCAAAAGGAATGTGGAAGCTGAAAAGCATACAAGTTTCTGTCTTAATGACTGGCTTTTATACACCAGATGGGCAGCCTCAGGAACCAAAGGTTTATTGCCCATTGACGTAAACTCAGAGTGCGCAAACTCTGAAGATTTCTATCCCCCAAAATAGATACCGCCATCTTATTTTCTTAAGGGAATAATATAATGAGCTTTAAAGGATGCAGTGAGATTCCTAGGAATCGATTGTGTGTGTGTGTGTGTGTGTGTGTGTGTGTGTGCGTGCGTGCGTGCGTGTGTGTGATTTCACATGTGTGCAGGCTTGTGTGTGTAAGTTAGAGGACAACCTTGGGCATTGCTCTTGAGACCTTGCCCGCCTCTGTTTTGAGACCGGCTGTCTCAGATCTGGAACTCAGCCACTGAGCTCAGCTGGCTGACTAAGGAGCTGCAGAGAGCTGCCTATTCTCACCTTCCTACCACTCGGTTTTGAAGCAGTCACCAGATGTATGCAGCTTTTTAAGGGTAGGATGGAGAACGCATTCATGTCCTTGGGCTTGCAAGGCAATCTCTTACTGACCTGGTTCTCTCCCCAACCCCTTAGAATCTAAAAACAAGAAAATAGAAATAAAATAAGATATGGATTAGGGATATATTGAGTATTATATGTAATTTAATTCGTTTGTTAAACTTACATAAAATTTTAATTCATGAAAAATGCTAGATTTTGAATATTTTCAGTATTTTTCTTTTTTTCAATTATTATTTAATTGAAATTTTATATGCCAATCCAGTTCCCACTCCCTCCCCTCCTACTGTCCCCATCCTAGAGAGGTTAAGGCTTCCCATGGGGCATCAACAAAGTCTAGCACAGGGCTTTAAGTCAGGACCAAGGCCCTCCCCACTATAGCTAGGCTGAGCAAGGTATCCCTACAAAGAGAATGGATTCCAAAAAGCCAGTTCAAGCAGCAAGGATAAATCCTGGTCCTACTGCCAGTGGCCCCTCAGTCTACCCCAGCCGTACAACTGTCACCCACATTCAGAGGGCCTAGTTAAGTCCTCTGCTGGTTTTCCCATTGTCAGTCCAGAGTCAGTGAGATCCCATTAGCTTAGGTTAAGCTGTTTCCATGGGTGTCCCCATCATGGTCTTGACCCCTTTGCTCATATTATTGATATTCCCTCCCTTTGACTGGACTTTGGGAGCTCAGCCCATTGCTTTGCTGCGTGTCTCTGCATCTACTCCCGTCAGTTGCTGGATGAAGGTTCTATGATGACAATTAAGGTGGTCATCAAGCTGACTGCAGGGGACAGCCAGTTCAGGGCCCTTCTCTCTACTGCTTACAGTCTTAGATTTTCAAAGTGTTTATGATTTCCCTGTTATTATTCTTGCTATTGACTATATTGCTTGGCAGCATAATCTTTAAATCAAAGAGCTTTCAGGTATGCTGTTAAGACCCTAGTGTGAGATTTCTCCACTTTCTTTATGTAGGCACTATGAACTTTCCTCTTAGCACTGCTTTCATAGTGTCCCATAGGTTTGGGTATGTTGTGCATTCATTTTTGTTGAATTCTAGGAAGTATCTAATTTCTTTCTTCATTTCTTCCTTGACCCAGGGGTGGTTCAATTGAGCACTGTTCAATTTCTGTAAGTTTGCATGTTTTTTTTGGAATTAGCATTTTTGTTGAATTCTAACTCTAAGCCATGGTGATCCAATATGATACAGGGGGTTATTCCAATTTTTCTGAATCTGTTGAGGTTTGCTGTGTTACTGAGTATGTGGTCAGTTTTAGAAAAGGGTCCATGATGTACTGAGAAGAAGGTATATTCTTTTGTGTTTGGGTGGAATGTTCTATAGATGTCTGTTAAGTCCATTCGAGTCATGGCATCTGTTAGTTCTCTTATTTCTCTGTTAAGTTTCTGTCTGACTGACCTGTTCGTTGGTGAGAATGGGGTGCTAAAGTCTCCTACTATTAGTGTGTGGAGTTTGATGTGCAATTTAAGCTTTAGTAATGTTTCTTTTACATATGTGGATGCTCTTATATTTGGGCATAGATGTTCAGGATTGAGAATTCATCTTGATAAATTTTTCTATGATGAGTATGAAATGTCCTTCTCCATCTGTTTTTATTGACTGTAGTTTGAAGTCTATTTTGTTAGATATTAGGATAGATACACATGCTTGTTTCTTAGGTCCATTTGATTGGTAAATCTTTTCCCAACCCTTTACTCCTCAGTAATGTCTGTCTTTAAGGTTGAGGTGTGTTTCTTGTATGCAGTAGAAAGATGGATCCTGCTTTTGTATCCATTCTGTTAGTCTGTGTCTTTTAAAAGGTGAATTGAGTCCATTGATATTAAGATATATTAATGACTAGTGATTGTTAATTCCTGCTATTTTTCAGTGGTAGTGTTTGTGTGTTTTCCTTCTTTGGGGTTTATTGGTGTGAGGTTATCTGTTGCCTATGTTTTCATGGATGCAGCTAATTTCCTTGGGTTGGAGTTTTCCTCCTAGCACTTTCTGTAAGACTGGTTTTGTGGCTAGGTATTGTTTAAATCTGGTTTTGTCATAGACTTTCTTGTTTTCTCCGTCTATGGTGATTGAAACTTTGCTGGGTATAGTAGTTTGTGCTTGCATCTGTGGTCCCTTAGTGTCTGCAGCTCATCTGTTCAGGACCTTCTTGCTTTCATGATTTCTTTTGAGAAGTCGGGTATATATTGATGGGTCTGCCTTTATATATTACTTGACCTTTTTCCTTTGCAGCTCTCAATATTCTTTTTTT
>PVIU01022814.1:0-28637 GCA_004026605.1 Ondatra zibethicus | reverse complement strand
TTCTACGAAGTGTTGCTATAGTTCTGTGCAAACACTGCACCACCTGTCTCGTCTGTCAAGTGATATTAGAATTATCCAAGGGCAGGTCTAGAGACCCAGGGTTCTTTCATCAGTGGGTGAGCAGCTCTCAGTGGAGGTGCTTTCACCGTGGTTTCCATACCATGGACATCTGAAGCTTTTGAGTTTAAAAAAAAAAAAAAGTGTGGTACTGTCTTTGTTCCATCCTTAAAAAAACAGTAGCTTTTCTATTTATATGATTATAATGGTATTATTATTCTGATCATTGTCCTGTTTTATTTATTTTAATGATTTTTAAAGGTAGAATTAGACAATTAACAATGGCTCTAATCTTTTTTGCATTCCATGTTATTACATTAAACTTGTTTGTATGAATAGTCTCTCATTAGAATCTTGTGTTTTTCTTGTGTATTGAGACAGGGTGACCTGTAACCCAGGCTAGCAGGTACTCACTATGTAGTACAAGAAAGAACCTTGAACTTCCATGCATGTTCCAAGAGCTTGTATTACAGGCATGCATCACCACAATAGGCTGGAGTTTTGAGGTTAAGAAATGGCTCATAACAGCATAGTTTTATGTATTTTTGGGTTACTTCCATTGGATTTAGATTTCTCTCTAGTCATTAGTTGACGTTCCAGAATAGAATACTTTTACTGTAGAGGAACAGATTTTTACCTGACTGTTGGTTCAGTGAACTAAGTGACCTATCACTAGTGAAAATAGTTTTCATGAAGTTTTACCCATATTAAATAAGCCTACCCCAAAGGGAAAACTGAATACTGTATTCTGTGTCTTACTATTAGACTCTGAGGTAAAACCATTTATGCTAGTGTTTCAATAATACCATGGAGTTTTGAGGTCTTCTCTTAAATCCCCCTTTAGAGAAACAGTTGCATTGTGTCACTAACTGAAAACAGTTTCAACATTAAATGTTCACTTACCTTTCTTAATTTGTGGGAGTAAAGCTGGGCTACTTTTACCCAGAAGGCTAAGAAGTTTTGAGGCCTAAGGAGTATGAGGGAGCTTCTCAATTATTTGTTGAGGTACAATACCACAGCCGTTTTAATACAACCACAGGTCTTCACAAAATAATTTTAATACTTTGTGCCCAGGCTAGCAGCATCTTGCATCTGTGACATTCCTATATATACAGAAGCATTTTATCTGAGTACAAATGTTAAAAGCAGAGTAACATAAGCAATTGCCTATACAGAGGTAACTAGACACTGTATGTTATTCTTCTTGAATCATTTTTTTGCTGCATAGTAAATTGCAATTACATGTCAGTATCATGTGACTGATTGAGAAAACACTTTGAACTGTGAGGTATGGCCGCTCCCTGTGAGAGAGCTTAACATGTAAACCTGAATATTTTGAGTGATTTGTTGTTGTTTTAGCTGCCATGAATGGGAAAGACAAAGAATATCCAGCACTCAAGACTCTAGAAACTTATCTTCCTAATTAAAAAAAAAATAAATAAAATCCTTGAGTAAGCCTCAGCTATTTTCTATCATTTCCTTATTGGAGTGTTGCTGAATGGACAAAGATAACATAAATACTGAAGTGAAGCTATGCTTTAGGATTATGGACTGAACCAGTTATTTAAAAAAAAAAATCCGTCAGGTAACTGCTCATTTACTTTACATCAAGTTGAGATCCTAATATATACATCTCAACTTCATAATTCAAGATTGCACTTAATACTTCTAATTAATTTGAATTATAGTAATTAAACAATTAGGAACCTTAAGTTTTCTTACAAAGGACATGCTTAGCATTTCTGACATTACTTCTAGACTGAGATTAAGCACAACCCCATACCCTTGCAAATGAATATTCTGCCCTACAAGTGGTTCAAAGTTGGTAGCAAAGCTATCACATTTGAACATTCCTAGCACAGAGTTGGTACAAGTCAACATCTAATAGACAAGAAATTAACATGAACCAGTTAAGATAAGAGAAGACACCCCATTCCAAAGTTCAGTATCTGTCTCAAAACTTTCAAAAAGGGGAGTAATGAAGTTCCCTATGTTTTGATAAAAATCTTAATTCTGAACCCAGATTACATATTAATGCTGCAACTGGGTGAACATTCATGTATCATTGAGTTTGTCTAGAGAATAAGACATGATTGGTTAAGTTTATCATAGCTGACTGTTACAAAACATCACTGGAAATGGAACCTAAGACAGCTACTTAGTAAATACAGTGACTGCAGGCTTCTTGTGAAAGAACAAACCTCATTTGTTCACATCAACTGTGCTCTACGTGATGGCAGTCTCTAATGTCTGAGACTGTCTCCAGTATATCATGCTGGATAGGCACTTTATGTGAGAACATAAAAATGACTGGTTAGAAAAATGACAAATTGCCAGCTATAAATGACTATCAATAACCTACTCTGTAATTCTGGCCAAACTCCTAAATAGATAGAATATGTATTTTTTGAAACTTAAAAAAGTTATTTCAAATGTCTCATCTTGAAAAATCATTTTTTTATGGAGGTTAAGCACAATTTCTGTTCAATGAATCATAGATTGAGTTGACTGAGAGATCTCTGTTGACCTTTCCAGTGATGATGTGTACACAGGAATTTTGAACACCCAATATAATCTTGACTCCACTAGCCCACCATACCAGTGACACAAGAGAACAGTGGATCACAATGCTGGTTTTAGGGTGGAATGCAAAATCCAAAAAGAAATTAAGTCTAGTTAATATTACTTCTGGTTTACATTCGGCTCCCACTGTGTAGGACAGAGCCTTCTTTGTACTGTTACACCATAAGATGGAGATCAAAGAAAGTAAGTAACACGTTATCTCACACAGTGCCTCATGGTACCCTGGAAATGTAGACATCATTCCCAACAGTAAAGCACCTCAAGAGAGGACTGTGAGCTACAAAGGAGCTGTGTTTGTGCTACCCTAAAGTCATCAAACACAGAAGGTTAAAACACCTCTTTTCTGCACATCACACTTAAAATAGCAAAATGTTTTTTGTAGAACAACTTTTATACAATTAGATAAAAACATAGAAAACTAAAGAGCCATAAAGTGACTTTGCAAATTATGGGGTAAATTTGAACTAATTTAAGAACTAAAACAGTAATTTACAAAACCCTGAAGCCACCCACAAACTGCTTTATCCAATGAATTTTCAAAGCAGTCAGTTTAAGAACCTCACAGAAGCAAGACAACATGAAATGAAGTAAATGTCTCATATTATTCCAAATAATTTACTTTCTTCAAGCTTCACAGATTTAGCTTAATTTATGGTTTAAAAACAAATTACAAAAAAATGTTAATAGCTTTATACTGCTATCTAATTTAGAGGTCATGAGGATTTAACTAGTTGATGCAAGGCACTTTTCTTTTGGGGGTTTCATATTACATTGGTTTGGTTTCTTAAAAGTCTACTTTGAACCATCTTGGACAAAGGTGAAAAGGGCTAGGCAACTCTGAAAAGACCAAGTCAACACTTGGCTTAAACAAACAGCAAAAAGAAAAACAGCAGGTAGAAATATAACACTATCCTTATTTTTGAATAAGTAAGACCTCTTTCATCATTACAACTTTTTTTCTTGTTTACAATAAGGAAGGCAATTGGAAAGGAAGTATTAATTAGATTAAATTAGTAAAGTAGGATAGTGGGCTAAAATCATGATTTAAAAATAAGGGACCAAGAAGTTAAAAAAAAAGTGGTAATTAAGTTGCTGAATTATATTAAAAAATGTGAAAGAGTTCTACATTTTGTTACTGTTTCTGTAAGAGGCTCCATCAGAAAGTTGAACTGTAAAATTACTTTAAATGTAATATATATAACACAAAATGAGCTTTTAGGAAACATTAGATAATTTGTTATAAATTATCCAAAAATTATAAACAAATCCCCCTAACTTGCATTTTGTTTAAAGTAATAACTTTATATCATACAAATAAACTTCAAGTATGAAAAGTGCATTATTGCAATAATACCTTTTTGCAAGTCCAAAATTCTTGGTTTTCAATAAAACCATAAAGTATTTTTTTGTTTTCTTTGTTATTTTAAAGCGAACCCATCACCCATCAGCGCCATCTACTGTAGAAGTCCAACATCTTAAAGTGTTGCTCAACGAGTTGCAGAGAAACATGTTTGGAAGCAACATATAATTGAAAAGAAACTATTTGTGTTTTTACCACTTTACATTATTATCTCTAGGATTTCCTCCTTTCTAAACAGAAATTCACATCTGTATGACAGTCCTCAGAGTCAGCCATTTTGTGCAGCTGCCACTTGCATGTTTCCAAAATCTTCCTCCTCTTCGTGTGTTCTCTTCAGACTACCTGAGTGATAAAAAGTGAAAACTTACATAAATTCATGTTCAGATACTTCAGGCAGCAAAAATATATTCTTCCATTAAGTGATATTATACATAAGTATTACAAAAATTTCATGCCTGAATTTATAGCAAACTTTAATAAATTCTTTTTGTTGTAACATGAAGTAAAGCTACTTTGGTAACAGTATCTTAGGTATTGCACATAATAAAGATTAGTTTTAAAATAGCATGAAAAGTAAAACATTTCAAGAGTCAGTAGTACATATAATGCACCATACTGTTGGTACTATAATGGTACTATAATGGTAATATAGTTGGTAATATAATGGTACTATAATGTTTACAAAAACATTCTGATAAACATTATAGTGTTTAAACAGTGATTAGGGAGAGGGTCAGGATTAGAGTCAAGGGTAACTGGGAAGCTGAGCCCAGGAATGAACATTTGGCCTGAAAGGTGTGTTCTGGACTTGTGCTTAAATGCCAGCTCAACAAGAACAGGTACAAATGAGTAGCAAGAACTTGGAAAAGATTGAATTTGAGAGTTTGCTTAGACTGTGGATTTGAGTTATTCTAAAACTAGAGGAGAGATCAAAGTAGTAGTTGGGTACGGTGGCTTTCAACTTTAATTCAGTCACTTGGAAGGTAGGGGCAGTCCTCACCATTACCATATAGGTTCAGGAGACCAGACAGGTTGTCAACTTCAGTATTAAGCTCTTTTCTTTTTTTTAAAGATTTTTATTTATGTATACGAATGCTCTATCTGCATGCACACCTTGAACGCCTTTATTCCAGAAGAGCGTATTAGATTCCACTATAAATGGTTGTGAGCCACCGTGCAGTTGCTGGAAATCGAACTCAGGACCTCTGGAAGAGCAGCCAGTGCTGTTAACCTCTGAGTCATCTCTCCAGCCCCCAGAAGCAAGCACTTTAACCCACTAAGCCATTTCACGAGGTAAGTTCCAGGTCAGCCTGGTCTATATAGCCAGTTCTGGGACAGTCAGTGCTACATACACCCAGTCTCAAAACAACCATCGCAGAGGAGGAATGGCTTAGCAGCTAAGAACACTGGCTGCTCTTGCAGACAACCTAGGTTTAGTTCCTAGTATTTATTTACTTGGTGGCTTACATCCACCTATACCTCAAGTTTCAGAGATCTGCTGCCACCTTCTTATCTCTTCAGAAACCAGGCATAAACATGGTGATTATAGAGATATACATGCAGGCAAAACACTCATACACATAAAGCTTAAAAACAACAAAAAATACAACAAAAACTCAAAATAGTAGTAGTGGGAAATTGAGGTAGCTCGCATTAGCTACACTATTGAATTTGAAATATAGTTTTATATACAACTTAACAGAAAATTAAACCAAGTGATCTTCAAATGGTTACTGTAATTGGCTATGCATTATAGTTTATGAAGAGGTACACTTATTGTTTATTACTAGAAAGCTAATCCTTCTGAAATCTTATTCAAAGTTTCTAAACAACTTAGACTGCCCAGTAGTACTACTTCCCCCACCATTACCCTTCTCTTCAATTTTCCAAAAAAGAAAACACCCTTACCTGTGGTACCAGAATGAACAGATAAGGACCTTTCTATCTGGAGTGGTGACATCATCTGTATTGTTAATTTTGCTAGGTAGATGGCTTCATACTCCTAATAAGAAGATTTTAATTAGTTAAGATATACATTTATATTCTTAAATACCCCAAACAATGATTAGGTGGATATTTGGTACCATAGTCTCACAAAAGGAACGAAGGTTCACAATCCCTATCTGGTAACTGTCAGTTACTGATAATTAGAAATTAAGTAGTGCCAATAGCTCACTGCCAGACAGATGTATCTTCTGCCACTGGGGCATTGGCTGTAATGGTCTAATTCTATGTTAAACTTAGTACAAATGGTAGAGGGGCCTCAAAACTTTTGTTTTTTGAAGACTGGGTTTCATCTCCCCCTACCTCCAAAACCTATATCCATCAGGTAACAGAGATTCATCTTTATCCCCACCCCCTCAGAACCTATATCCATCAGGTAACAGAGATTCATCTTTATCCCCACCCCCTCAGAACCTATATCCATCAGGTAACAGAGATTCATCTTTATCCCCACCCCCTCAGAACCTATATCCATCAAGTAACAGAGATTCATCTTTATCCCCACCCCCTCAGAACCTATAGCCATCAGGTAACAAGTCCTACGAAGCTATCAACACTTTCAAATAAACCTTGATCTGTTTTCCCTCCACTACCACTTTTGTTTAAGCCAATCTTTTTTAATATTCTTGTTTGTATATATGTGCATGTGGGGACATGCTTGCTACAGGACACACGTGGAGGACAGAGTACAAATGTGTAGAGATGGTTCTCTTTACAGGAATTCCTGGGATCAGAATTAGGCCTTTGGCTTTACTGTCAGGTGGCAAGTGCCTTTACTCACTAAACCATCTCACTAGCTCGCAGTATTATTCTCTCTTGACTTCTCTTAATATATCCTTTAAACTGGTCTACTTCCTTCTGGCAGCTGCCTTCAATTTTCTTCATAGTCTTCACTGAAGATATTAGCCAGAATGACCTTCTCATTAAGAAAGCATTCCTCCACTAGAGTGTCAACTATGGCAGGAAGGTTTCTACGAGCATCACAACAAAACCAAGAGTAGCAAGTTATGGGGGTTGGAGAGATGCTTAGTGATTAGGAGTTCTGCCTGTTCCTTCTGAGGACTGGGGGTTCAGTTCTTAGCACCAATATGGTAGCTCACAACCATCTCTAACACAGTTCCAAGGCATCCAAGGACACCAGGCACATACCTGCTACAAAGACACCCATGCAGACAAAACATCCATACACATAAAAAAGTAACACACTGCACTGAAATGGTATCTTGACTCCAAGGCCATCATGTAGTAAGATACCTTCAGCTCTACTGTATGAGACCACCATTGTATATGTGGCCCATTATGCATGGAAACATTCTGTGACCAATGACTACATTACAGAAATATGCTCGATGTTATTATTTTAAAACATTTATTTAAATATATTTAATTTCTATATACCTGTCTCTCCTTCCTAAATAAGATTACAGCATATGACACTACACTTGGTTTCTTCAAGATATATTATTAAAAGGACTTAACTTTACATCTGATTCTTACACAATGCTAAATTTCCATTTTATTTATCATATTATACCCTACTTTTCCAAGTACAAAAATATACTGTAAAATGAATGTTTTTGTACAAGGTGCCAAAAAAATCAAAAAACAGAAAAATGAGCTCATATACTTAGTATGTAGTGACTACCTTTAATTTTGAAGTTTTCAGGACTGTAAAACTGGGGGTAGGCAGGAATCACCACATTTTCTACCTTGTATATTTTTGCATTCATTCAGTCAGTCATTCATTTAAATTGACTTACTGGGGAAAGAAACACATTTGATGTGTGTGTAAAGGTCAGGACAATTGGTTCTTTGCTATAAAGTACCTCAACCTAGTAAGTCATCTCCCCAGTCCTTCTCTGTGTAGTCCTGGCTATTGTGGAATTCGCCCTGTAGACCAGGCTGGGTTCAAACTCACAGAGATCTGCCTGCCTCTGTCTCTGGAGAGCTGGGACTAAAGGTGTGGGCGACCACCACCTGGCTTCTATCTTGTATTTAACTATGTACTTTTAACCCATTTTCTTGGTAACTCCAACTGCAGTCCAAGCTTGCCTGAATTCATGACAATCTTCTTGCATCAAGTGTCTTGAGTGCTGGGATTACAGACATGAGTCACCAGGACCAGTTTAAGAAAAAAGGACTGGGTAAAGAGGTCTATGTCTTTAATCCCGTACTCAGAAGGCAGAGGCAGGCAGATCTCTGTAAGTTTGAGGCCAGTCTACTTTACAAAGAGGGTTCCAGGTCAGCCAGGGCTACATAATAGAAACTACTTCAAAAAACCCAAACCAAAAGAACATTTCAATAAAGATGCAAACTGGAATCATCAATTTAGTCAAATTATAGTAATATCAAGTACTTACAAAATAAATTCTATACCTAAGATGCATAGACAGGTCATTTTAATCCTTAAAGAGAGTTATTACCTGGAGTTGGTGGACAAATCCAGCATTAGGATTAATACAAAATCTCCTTTCTTGGACATAAGCAAATGCATCTCTGAAAACAGAAATAAAATTAATATAAGGGAAGTATATCATGAAAGAAACTTTTTATTCACTAAGAATTTATTTGAAATTTCCCCTAAGGCTGAGGATAGAGCTCTGTAGGATCTTAGCTATGCAAGGCCCTGGGCTTCAGTCCAATACAGCAGAAAAAAACTACAACATTAAAAACCACCTAGGGGCTGGAGAGATGGCTCAGAGATTAAGAGCATTGTCTGCTCTTCCAAAGGTCCTGAGTTCAATTCCCAGCAACCACATGGTGGCTCACAACCATCCGTAATGAGGTCTGGTGCCCTCTTCTGGCCTTCAGAGATACACACAGAATATTGTATACATAATAAATAAATTTTTTTAAAAAAAGCACCTAAAAATTTTGCCGAAGTAGGAAATCATATTCATACAGTTTAATAATATAGAGAAGTATTAAGCTGTAGTGGATAAAAGCTAGGTCAACTAAATTCACAGTTCCCAGGTTTACCACCTATCCCAGGGAATTTGCACCACTTTTTCTCACTGGTAAAATAGATAATATAATGCTGAATTTGGGGGACTACAATGAAGGTGAGAGAAGTATAAAGCACTTTGTGCATGTAGCATACCTGTCACGCGTTCAAATATTAAATGAGTAATAACTGCCTTGTGTTATAAAGCTTCATGTAACATCTATTAGTAAGCACAATGGAATCAAGAGATGATGAATATTACCGACAAGATTCCCAATAAAAAGAATATCAAATGTAGTCTATTGATGTATGTTAAATATTTTTTCAAGTACTTGTATGATGTGGGAAGTCCTTCTGTATATGTTGCTTTTATTGGTTAGTGAATAAAGAAGCAGCTTTGATCTGTGATAGGGCAGAATAGACCTAGGCAGGAAAACTAAACTGAATGCTGGGAGAAAGAAGGCAGAGTCAAGGAGAAGCCTCCCTGGAGTCTGCTGAAACTTTGCCAGCAAGCCACCGCCTCGTGGTGATGCACAGATTAATGGAGATGGGTTAGTTTAGGATATAAGAGCTAGCTAGAAATACGCTTAAGCTATTGGTCAAACAGTATTGCAAATAATACAGACTCTGTGTGTTTATTTTGCATCTGAGCGACCAGGAACAAACAAATAGCCTCCGTCTACACTTGTATTTAAATATTTAAAAACTGTATCGATCAATTATTTTTGACAATTTCAAACATGTATACAAGCCCCCCCCACCCTCTTATCACCTGTCCATCCCTATCAACCTACCCCCATTCCCCTCTGGGGGGCTTTGGACCCTGCCTCTTCAGTCTGCCAATTCCTTTCAGGGATTAATCACTTTTGGTGTTGTGACCCTGTTGTGTAACAGTTTTCTCCAAGGTTGAAACATTCCTTCCTGCAGGGAAGCTAAAGCAAACAACTCAATAGCTTCAGGAAGTCCCTAAAACTGACCAGACTGACAAGCCCCTAGCTCCAAAGAGTAAAGAACACTCAAGAGATACTCTCAGACAAGCTAAGATGCCTTGAAGAAGCTGATAACCACTAAATTGCCTGAAAGGTTTACACAAGAACTAAGTATATTCTCCAACCTGTACAGTTTGTTCCAGGTTTCCACCTTTTGTGAGCTGTCACTCAGGCTGGGGTGTATTGTTGTGTGTGAGTCCACAAAAGCCCACAAGCTAATGGGGGGGGTGTTATGTATTTATTGAGTAACACTAACAACAAGGTAGAGAGCCATCGCCGTCTTCTGCTCTGTGTGTGCTAGGAGCTGCGATCAGATCTCCAACCACCACCGAAGAAAGCAATATTGCTTCCTGTCTGTGCTTATAGTGCCTCAGATCACGCCCTAATGGTTAGTATCCAAAAGGCTATTGGCTGAAATGAATTCCCACACCTCCCCCTTAATCTTTGAACACTCTAATTTTTTAAAGGTAAACACTTTGGGCGCCAAGGGACACTCAGCTAAGAGCATCAAAGGGGTGCTGCAGACTGCCACCAGCTCCCAAGATCCAAGTATGAGCTTTTTAACTGCAGCAACTTTTAATATACACTACTGGTGCTGGAATTACTGCGGTTGCTGGCAGCAGATTTGCCTTCCAATGAATCCTTATTAAAGGATTTAACGTGGACTCATTCTAATTACAGGGCCTCAAGAGTCCTATATATAGAACCACAGTCCTATTCCATTATTCCTAGTTGCCATATCCATACCAAGACACATGGCTTGGTACCTTTCCTCAGTAAGGCATTCTCATCTTGCTTCCTCTGTCTTTGGCTGACAACTGCCTTTCCTCTTCCTAGAATTCTCCTAGTCTGGTTGCCCCACCCATACTTCCGCCTGTCTACTGGCCAATCAGTATTTTATTAAATCAATATGAGTGACAAATCTTTACAGTGTACAAGAGCATTATTCCACAGCAGGGGTGGGCTTGGTGATACAGCTGTCTGATTAATTTTTCTTCTGTAAGTAACAACTCCTCACCCATTTTTCTGTCAGTAACCCCAATAAAATTCACTGGTTCACCGAGATGGGCTGTGGTAATATCCATACTTTGACTTGTCATGGGCTCCATACCTGAGGTAAGTAGATAAGTATATTGCATCTGCACAGGAAAAGTCTTGTCACATAACAGACTCATTTAGTGTGTGACCCTGAGTTGGAACTATGTATCAGAGCCTGGCAGGGTCATCAATGGGTATATAACTGAAAGCAATGTTTTCCATGCTCCTTAAATCTATCAGAGGCAACCCCTTAAAAAAATGTGTATGAGAGCTTTGTTTGCATCATCTATGTGTGTGTGGAGCCTGCAGGAAGCAGAAAAAAGTGCTCAATCCCCTGAAACTGTTAACAGACAGCTAGACGCCACCTGGGTACTGAACCAGGTCCTTAGCCATTTCTCTAGTCCAAGAAGGAAATACTTTTCAGTTTGAAAGTGACATAGACCTATTAATAAGGACAGGACAAGATTTCCAGCTTTCTTTCTTTCAATCTTTCCATACCAGCTTGGTTTATAAACAGGTGCTACAAACAATTTCTAATTAATTTCTCATTCACTGCTTAATAAAAGAGTGTGACTTAAGTTTCTTTTCTTAGCACAGTCTTGACCTGTAGCTTTGGTTGTGCAGTCCAGCCTCTGGCTTGAATTTACAGTAATCCTTTTACTTTAGTGTGCTGAGTATTTTGATTACTGGCTTATTCTATCATACCTAGTATTACATCAACTGAAATAAACACCAAAATTTGTACTAAGAGTTTTTAAACTGAGACAAACCAATTCTCAAAAAGTTTTCCAGTTCTGCCTAATCAATTATGACTATATTCTTTTCAAAAAGGAATATTTAGCTGTAAATTCCCAACTATTTCTATTAAGTCCATTTAGGTGAGGTGAAGCACTGCGAGGTTTGTATATGCTCACTTACCTGTACTTCATCCCGAATGTCTCCATGATGTATGCAATAACGAAGGCAGCACTGAAGACAGAGAAACAATTAGAAAACAACTCATAACTAAACACAAAAGACCCAAGATTGTCTACCTTCATACCTTCTGGAGATTCCTGCATTCCCATGGACAAGAACTTTTCCTGAAAAAGTTTAAAAAATAGTTAATTGTGAAAAAATCAGAGTTCAGACATATACTAAAGCTACATCAGGCTGCAGTGAGTCTTCCTTAAATATTTTATATCAGGTATGTGCTACTTAGCTATTAGTTTTCAAGTCTTTATTTTAATTATGCACAGAATACAACAGATTGAGAGAAACTGAAAGTAGTTGGGTGGAAAATTTTTAGAACGTATAACAAGATGAAGTAAGTAGCTGGAAAATATAGAAAACTGTCTACCATATAAAAACAGAATTCCACTATCCTACATTTCAAAAAACTATCAACCAAAGACAACTGCAACAAAATAATCTCCTAAAAATAAAGCAAACACTGTAATCTAGAGATGGCTCTGTAGTTAGGAGCACTGTGGCTCTTGTAGAAGACCAGGTTCGATTCCTAGCACCCACATGGCAGCTTCCAACTGTCTGTACTCCAGTTCCAGGGGATCAAGTGATCTTTTCTGGCCTCTGCAGGCACCAGGCACGCATGTAGTGCAAATACATACATGTAGACAAAATACTCCTAACCTAAATAAATCTTTTAATAACAGAAAATATATTTACCTCCATTTTGTAAGCTTCCATCAATAAACTCTTTAGTCTGTGGGCAAGAGACAACAGGTTACAGTAAAACATGTAGAATAAGATAAACATATAGCCAGGCGGTGGTGGCGCACGCCTTTAATCCCAGCACTCGGGAGGCAGAGGCAGGTGGATCTCTGTGAGTTCGAGGCCAGCCTGGTCTATAAGAGCTAGCTCCAGGACAGGCACCAAAGCTACAGAAAAACCTTGTCTCAAAAAAACCAAACACACAAAAAAGATAAACATATATAATAAAACAAAAAGAGGCTGAACTGAAAAGATTCAAGTTTAAAGTCACCCTGAGTTATAAAGACCTAATCTTTAAAAAAGATTTTTAAAATATTTAAAAATCAAAACTCTTGAGCTAGTAAGTAAGATGACTCAGCAGGTAAAGCCACCTACCACCAAGCCTGACCCGAGTTCCATCTTAGGACACATGGTGGGGAAAACAGACTCCCAAAAGCTGTCCCATGATCTTCATATGCACACATGGCATACACAATTTTGTTCATGCATAAGCACACATAAAATGTAATACAATTAAAATAACAACAACAAAACACTTCAGTGAGGAGACTGGGAGATGGTTAAGCAGTTAAGAACACTTGCCACTCACTGCCCCAGCACCTAAACTGGCTCATAGCCATTCATAACTCCAGTTCTAAGAGATTCAATACTCTGACTTCTGGGGGCTTTTGCATGCATGTGGTATACACACATCTATTCAGGCAACACACAATAATAAATATAAAAATAAAAAGTCCTCAGTGATACTTTTAAGGTTTAAGTAATTCACTTTCTTTTTAAAATAAACCTACATTTTTTTCAGCCATAATGAAGTAAAAGTAGTTTTAGAATCTAAATTATTAGGTCTAAATCATAAATCTTAAGTGATATTAAAATACTTATACCTACCATAGGGAAAAAACGTATTATGTTTTCAACTGGATTATCTGCAATATCCAAAACTAAATATCTGAAAAAAAATATTTACAGTAAGTATACTCTCAGATAAATCTCCATACAAAAACTTGATTCTTTAAACCCCAAATAAATAACATCCTATCTCTTTATTAAAAAACATAAATTATAATCCTCAATTACATTTATATTAGTCTTCAATGCAAGCAACTCATGTATGTGATGTCTGTGTATTAACAGTTTGACTTTAAAAACAAAATTTTTTTATGTGCATTGATATTTGCCATAGATGTTAGGTCCTTGGAACTGGAGTTACAGACAGTTGTGAGCTGCCATGTGGATGGTAGGAATTGAACCTGGGTCCTCTGGAAGAGCAGTCAGTGCTCTTAACTGCTGAGTCATCTCTCCAGCCCTCAATATGACTTTTTAAGCTATACTTAATCTGTGAGCTCCACTTCCATATATGGTTTTTTTGTTTGTTTTTGGTTTGTTGAGACAGGGTTTCTCTGTAGCTTTGGAGCCTGTCCTGGAACTAGCTTTTGTAGACTAGGCTGGCCTTGAACTCACAGAGATCTGCTTGCCTCTGCCTCCCGAGTGCTGGGATTAAAGGTGTGCACCATCACTGTCCGGCTAATATTTTTAATGTGTGAAGATTTGTAATTATTTTTCATATTCTTATTAGTTCTTTGAGAATTTCATACATGCATACAATATATTTAGAGCATATTCATTCTCTGACCCCACATTCCTCCCAAATAGAGACTCCACATCTTCCTCCCAAACTTTATGCCTTTTGCCTGGTTTGATAATTATTTTTGAAAAAGACTTTATGTGTATGAGTGTTTTGCCTGTATGTGTATGTATGTTCGCACATGTATGCCTGGTACTCCAGAAAGCCTATTCCCTTCAAATTCAAGTTACAATGGTTGTAAGCTACCATGTGGGTTCCGGGAACCAAACCCAGGTCCTCTGCAAAAGCAGTCAGTGTTCTTGACCACTGAGCCATCTCTCCAGCTCCTGATAATTTTTTGATTAAAAAAGTGTAAAATAATTTTCAAAGTATCATATATCAAAGGACCGTGCCATAGATTTATGTTGTCTGAGGATATCTAAAGCCTTGCAACACAGCATCTGAGATTTCAGTATAAAATATTTATCTAGTTAAAGCAAAAACCATAAGCACTCCAAAGCTACAGAGAAACCCTGTCTCGAAAAAAAACAAAAAAAACAAAACACATAAGCAGTAAAGAGAGCTTTCGAGAAGATCTAGAAAATTAGTACAAAAAGTACATTCACTCCTCAGAGCAGAAGATGGTTCTCTAGAGTTCTGAAAGTGTTCCTTGCCTCTGAAGGTTTGAGGACATTTCAAAGGAAGCTTAATGTTTGACTGAGGGAGAGGGAGCATGGTATGGTAGCTCAGTCTGTAGTTCCAACATTGGGACGGGGGGGGGGGAGGTGGCCAAGGCAGCAAGACTGTCGAGATCCAGGCCAGCCTGAGCTACTAAGATTCTAGTTTCAAAAAACAAAACAAGGGTCATCAATGGAGAGATGACTTAGCAGTGAAGAACATGTGCGGCTCTTTTAAAGGAGCCGAGTTCAATTTCCAGCACTTACATCAGGTAGCCTACAACTGCCTCTAACTTCAACTCCAGGGAGATTGGATGCCACTGGCCTCCAAGGACACCTGCACTCACATGCACATAACCACATATCTACATATAATTGAAAATAACACATTTTTAAAAAAACAAGTTTGGTGAAACACTGAATCAACCAGTCATCTTCAGTAAAGCAAAAAACAGCTAAGAAAATTTTCATCCTGGAATTTTTATGCTAGAAATCAAAATATGGTGCCACCATTATCCTATACTTAGTATAGTTTGCAAAACATTTCTAACTTCAACTATTCAGCATCACTTTATGTTTGAAGACAAAACTGTAGTTAAAATTATGAAATCAGTATTATAAATCATTTTGACTTTTAAAAATATGGGGTTTCAGCTGGGCAATGGTGGCGCACGCCTTTAATCCCAGCACTCGGGAGGCAGAGGCAGGCGGATCTCTGTGAGTTCAAGGCCAGTCTGATCTACAAGAGCTAGTTCCAGGACAGGCTCCAAAGCCGGAGAAACCCTGTCTCAAAAAACAAACAAAACAACAAAAAAAAGGGGGGGTTTCAATGACCCTTTTAAAGGTAACAACTTCAAAAATTTCAGGTCTTAACAAAGAGATGTTAAAGCTCAGGATCAAGGGGAAGTCCATGTACCCACCACAAGGGTCTGACAGTGGTGATCTACACTACTTGACAGTTCCATGGTGCCATTTCAAACATCAGCAACCAGTACGATTATCAACATCCTAAAAAGTCTAGGGCGGGGCAGGGAATGTCCACTTTCTGAAGTGTTTCCCCAGGACTGCAGAATGAAGTATGACTTAATAACAGCCTTTCTGTCACTGTTCTGTACATCCCAGGCTCCTCCTAATCATTGCACAATCGCCCCCTGAAAACAGGAGGAAGGCAGCACCATCAACACCCTAGCTGCAGACAAAGTGAATACCAGGACAGAAGCCTTTACGGTGAACATACCCAGCTCACAGCCAGCCTCTTCTATCTACCATCCCTAACCCAGGTCAAAACCCATGCAAGCATACTTTAGTTCCCTGCTCTTTTTGAATCTTGCCATCAATACCCCCAACTCTAAAACTGCAATAAGTCAGACATTTCCTGCATGCCTAAAAACTTAAGAAGCAAACATTCCTCACAGTTAAAAACAACTCCAAAATAAAAAAAGAAAAAACAAAACAACAATATTTAAAAATTTGGCTAGGTGTGGTGTGGTGACCCATGGCTTTAAACTCTGAGACAGAGGAAGGCAAATCTCTGAGTTCAAGGACAGTGGTACACAAAAAATCCTAAATCTCATCTTGAGGAGAGATTTTTTTAAATTTTTATATTCTCTAATAGTACAGCACAATCCAGCAATACCCACTGATACTTCCAGCTCCATGGAAGGCTGAAGCAGGAAGATCAATTTTGAGTCTGGGCAGCATACTAACTTGCAGAAAGAAAGAAAGGAAAAACAAACAAAAATAAATAAAAACAAAATTAAAAAATAAAAACACCCCCCCCCAAATAATTCTAACAGTGGAAAATTGTATAGGATGAAAAACAGATTCCTTACCATCCTGGACCATGACTTTCCCCTCTCAAGCTTCAAGAGTGTTGATTCAGGACTTTTCAATGTACATATAAGAATATATAAACTTGGGGCTGGAGAGATGGCTCAGCAATTAAGAGTACTGGCTGCTCTTACAGAGGACCTGGGTTTGATTCCCAGTACCAACAAGGCAGCTCATACTGTAACACTAGTTCCAGGGGATCTGATGCCCTCTTCTGATTTCCACAGGCACACACATGGTACACAGATATACATCAGGCAAAACACCTATATACATAAAGTATAAATATTTTAAATACTGAGAATATACATCTACACGCACCCTTCTTTGTTCTTGAAATCACTAAGATCAACACATCTATTTCACTCCTGTTTAGTTATGTAATATTCTATTAGCTGCTCATACATTTGAGTGCCCTATAGTTATACTCGTATTTACAACCAGTAAAACAAGCATTAAGATATTTTTAACATTTGGCTTACATATCCCAAGTTAAAGAAGATATTTTTAGCAAATACTTTTATACAGACATAGGGTAGTTCTATAAAAATATTAAAGAAAACATTGGTAATACTTATCTCCCAATAATCAGGGGGCTCATTTGCCTTTTATCTTTAGCATGTGTAATATAGTCTTTATTACTGTTATACTATTTGTCTTTTAAGTCAGTCTCAGTATGGAGCCCAGGCTGGCACTGAATTTACAATCCTCCTGCCTCAGTCTCCTGGTGGTAGGATTATAGGCGTGAATCACTAAGCCCAACTTTATTTTTAAAATGAATCTAAAATAACAAATATTAAAACCATTAGTTATTCTGCACTTATCAGTAAGATGAATGAGAAGCTAGCTGGTAGTGGCACATACCTTTAATCACAATACTCAGGAGGCTGAGAAAGGTGGGATCTCTGTTCAAGGTTAGCCTAGTCTACAGCACAAGTTTTAGGACAGCCAGGGCTGTTATACAGAGAAACCCTCTCCCGAAAAATGAAAATAAATAAAAATGAGAAAGCTAAAATTGTATGAAAAAGTATTTAACTCCAGCAGACTGGAAACAAATTTTCCTATTTTATAACTGTCTTGGAGAAGTACTAAGAGAACAGTCACTCATTCTTGATAGTGAAATATAAACTGATACATTACACTGGAGGGTAATCTGCAACCTATTAAACCTATTAAAATGTAATGTGCTCATATTCTTAGATACAATTCTACAAATTTACCCTATCAGTATATTTACATATAAATTAAATGATATTACATGTTATATAGACATATGAATATACAAAAAAATCTGCAAACATAGAAATGTACAAGACATTGATTAAAGCTGGGCATAGTGTTGATAAAAATCCCAGGTCTTAGGAAGCTGAGGCAAGAGGATCACTCATTTAAGATCAGCCTTGGCTACATAAGACCCTGTTCTCAAAAAATTAAAAAAAAAATAAAATAAAAATAAAAAAAGAGTGGGTTGGGGGGAGACTGGAGAGATGGCTCTGTGGGTAGTGCACTAGCCAGCAACTGTGAGGGCCTGAGTTAAAATTCCAAGAACCATATACAAAGCTGGGTGTGGGGGCTAGAGAAACATTAATATTATTAAATATTATTAAGTAGTTCACTTAATTATTATTACGTGAACTGGCTTCTCTTCCAGGACTGAGGTTTGATTCCCAGCATCTATATAGCAGCTCACAACTGTAATTTCAGTTCCAGGGCATCTGATGTCCTCTTCAAGTCTCCATGGGCACCAAGCACACAACTAATACACAAACATACACGAAGGCAAAAACACCCGACACATAAAAGGTTTTTCTTTAAAAACAGACACATGCGGCGCACACACCCACATACACAAAAAAATGAGAATCAAAACAAATAAACAAAACCCAACAAGACAAAACATGGTAAAACAAAGTAAAACAAAAAGCAAATGTAAAACATGGTGTTTATTTTGTGCTGGCCAACTAACTATTCCTGGGCATGGGGCCTGTCCTGAAGTGCAAATAAGAAATTTTTTTTTAAAAGCTAGGTATGAGGGCTAGAGTGATGGTTCAGTGGTTAAGAAAATAGACTGCTCTCCAAGATGACTTCAGTTTCGTTCCTACATCCCAATCTGGCAGGTGACCATCACCTCAAAGTCCAGTTCCAGGGTATCTGCACTCAGTGTACATATCCACAGAAAAACACACACATAATTAAAAACGGTGTCACTGATCTGAATCAGTGGTGCCACACACCTTTAATCCCAGCACTTGGGAAGAAGACACAAACGTATCCCTCTGAGTTTGAGACCAGCCTGGTCTAGAGAGTGAGTTCCAGAACAGCCAAGGCTGTCACAAAGAGAAACCCTGTCTCAAAAAAATCAAAAACCAAACCAAACGAAAAATATCCAGTATCTTGAAAAGTAATGCTAGGCTTGGAAGCTCACATCTGTAAGGCCAGTTCTCCTATGGCAAGGGAATGCCCCAAAGCGTGAGGGCCAACTAACCTGGTACATGCTGCTGCGAACGAAAGACCAAGTCTCAACTTAGTTGTTCCTTGACTGCTGCCATGTGTAAATATGAGTGGGAAGTGGGGAGAGAAGCAGACTCAAGAAAATAGTAAAATGACCTTATCTATAGGAATTAGCTTGTATGCTTCTGAATGGACACAGTAGATGCCTTTGGGGAAGGGGACTGACTATCTAGGAGATAAGAGTACAGAAACATACGCTTTATTATACATCCTTTTAAACCTCTAGAATTAGGAACATGATTTAAATATTTTAAATTCTATTAAAATATATTACACATAGCTTATATTTACAAAATAGGTGGGTACAAAGGAGAGTTATATTGTGTAACAAACTTGAAACAAGGACATTACAGGACAGGCAGGTGCTCGCCTAGCATGCTTGAAGCTCTGCGTTCAATCCTTAACACTTCAAAGATCAGTAACAATAATAAAACATTACATGTTTTGACCTTAACATTTTTCTATAAATTGCAGCAATAATTCTTACCTAAATAATTGTTGAAAGTTTGGTTTAATAAAGTTTGCTTCAATATTTTGCCGTATGCAAATTATATGAGTTATCCCATGTCTCTGTAATATAGGGAGCTAGGAAAAAGGGAAGAAATAATAGTTTAAAACACAAAGCATCACCTTACCCCAACACAGAAGTTTGACAACAGACAAGACTCATATCTATTCCTTAACTACAGAAAATGAAAACTAATTCCATGGTAATTGACCTGACGAGATCCATAAGCAATTCAATGGTTCAAGATTAACACATTAAACTGTTCTAGCTCTAGAATTTAACATGGGCATTATTTATGTTTAACTCTAGAGCTTGCGGAGACCTTAAAGATAGCTTGTCAAGAAGCCAGTACTATTAACAATCATGGCTAAAACCACTGAGTTTAGAATCGTGAGAACCTAAGCTAGATATCCCAGCTCTGCGGCTCAGATCTGTTATGTGAGAATGGGGAAAAACACTACCTTTACCTGAGTAGCTACAACTATACACAGAAAGAAAAAGAAAGTGTACTATAAAGACTTAGTTTAAACAGGCCATGAGATGGAAATCCCATGTCAGAATATGACCTTTATATGACAAAGAAAAGAACCTGCTCACTCTGTGCCCATGTGACTACAAAGCAAGGAGATACTGTTCAAAGGCCCAAACCAGGCTCCCAGGAGCATATTGTGTGATGCGGGCACTAATGTAGGCAGCAAGTCATTCATTCCTTGCTATTTTATCACAGGTGTACAAACTGACTAAGACAATAAGGTTTTTAAAGTTGTTTTTTTTTGAGACAGGGCTTCTCTGTGTAACAGACCTGGCTGTCCTGGAACTCGCTTTGCAGACCAAGATGGCCTCGAACTCAGAGATCTGCTTGTCTCTGCCTCCTGAGAACTGGGATTAAAGGCGTGCGCTACCAATGCCCGGCGGTTTTCAAAGTCTAAATGTTAATTCTGAGAGCAAACTATCTTGTCAGTATAGATCAGAGATCAGTTACCTTTGTATTTTCTAAGTATATCCTGGGATATAAGCAGGAGTGTTTAATGGATTACTTAGAAGTGTTTTTGCTGTACTGGGAGGTTGTGTATGTCAATTTGACACAAGGAGGAGTCCCGACTGAGGGAATACCTCCTTGAGATCCAGCTGTAAGGCATTTTCTCATTTAGTGATCAATGGGGGAGGGCCCAGCCCATGCTGTAGGTGATGCCATCCCTGGGTTGCTGGTCCTGGGTTCTATAAGGTGGGCTGAGCAAGCCATGGGAAGCAAGTCAGTAAGCAGCTCCCCTCCATGGCCTCTGCATCAGCTCCTGCCTCTGGGATCCTGCCCTGTTTGAGTTCCTGTTCTGACTTCAGTGATGAACGGCAACACTGATGTGTAAACCCTTTCCTCTCCAACTTGCCTTTTGGTTATGGTATTTCGTCTCAGCAAAAGAAACCCTAACTATGACGCAGCGGTGGAGCTGAGTGAGGTCAGCCTGATGTACATGGCAAGTTTCAGGTCAGCTAGAGTTACATAATGAGACTCTGTCTCAAACAACAAACAAAAAGCAAAGCAAGAAATCTCCTTTAAAAGCTTTGAAGGCATATTAGAGAAAGTAAAGCAAACCTTATCAGAATGAAATTCTAATGTAAGAGCAAAAAGAACATTTATACCTTTCAATAGATATATATTGGTTTTTCGAGACAGGATTTCTCTGTGGCTTTTGGAGCCTGTCCTGGAACTAGCTCTGTAGACCAGGCTGGCCTCGAACTCACAGAGATCCTCCTGCCTCTGCCTACCGAGTGCTGGGATTAAAGGTGTGCGCCACCACCGCCCGGCCAGATGCATTTATATTAAAAAAAAAATAACGTGATCTTATCATTTATATACAAATAGACAAAGTATAAAAAGAAATAGATCACTGGTTACCAAGCACTTGAATTTATCTCTTTTATTTAAATGGTGTTTGAATGTAGTAAGAGAAATGCCTTAAGTAAATCAATCTTGAAAAAGGAACTTATCCCTCTAGGTTTCTTTATCCTCATTATTACTTTTTATTGTTGAAAGGTACTTTTTTGGAGAAATTTAGGCTATATTATGGTAACTCTGAAGATATATAAACACATACACAAACACATGAGTTGGGAAAAGGATTAATGGGAGTCTGTGGGAGAAAGGAGAGGGTAACAGACAGGTGTTTGAATATGATCAAAATAGTTTATGTACATGTAACACAAATGTCAGTGAAACCGATTATTAGGCATAATTATACATTTTAATAAGGGTACAACCAGCACTTAATCAACATCATATTACTGGGGCAAAAGCTTTGCTGACACTGTCTTCTAGAAAGTCAAATTTCTATTTGCTGATTCACTTTTATACAACCTACCCTTTCCAAGCTTCCTTGTTAGCCACCTCAATTGTCAAGAACCTCCCAATTTCAAGATGATTCTGAAAACTATTTCATGGAAGTATCAGACTGAAGTATACTGACTTTGGAATCAGCAAATCCTTGGGGAAATATTTGCTACACAATGTTCTACACTGTGCAATACTCAAAAAGAATTAGTATCATTCCCATAATCCATATAATGAATCCCTTAGGAAGTGGCAGGAACAACACTATATACTAAAATAAAGACACCCCTCTTGATTTTAACTGAGCAACTGAAAAAGTCAATTTCTAATCTGTAGGGTCTACAGGACAATGCTTTCCTAATCGAATGATCCTCAGACTCCAGTCTTCTAAAAGACTAACTATAAAACATGCACTCTTATTTTGATAAAAGCTTAAAAATGCTCTGTTTCCTACTTGATACTTTGCATGTATCTGATATTGTTTAGAAGATGTCTGGCAAGAACAGATGTAACATTTATTTATTTACTTAACTTTAACTGACTCTTTGTGTCTTTCACATCATGTATTCTGATCCCACTCATCTCCCTGTCCCCTCACATCCACCCTCTGCTCTGGCAACCTCTCTAAGATGTGATATTTTTTAAGATAGGAAATAAATTACTAAAGATTGTAGGATTGGTAAATCTATCAAACACAAGATTTCATAGCTGGGCAGTGGTGGTGCAGGCCTGTCATCCCAGCACTCAGGAGGCAGAGGCAAGAAGATCTCTGAGTTCAAGGCCAGCCTGGTCTACAAAGCAAGTTTCAGGACAGCCAGAGCTATTGGACAGAGAAACCATCTCAAAAAAAAAAAAAATTAAAACAAACCCAACAACAAAAACAAAACAAAACAAAAAACCCAACAACAAAAATTTCATGAGAAAAATAAATTATAAAAACTCACTTGTAATTTGTGGTGAAACACTCCAAAATTTGTTTTTTGGGTTTTTGTTTTGTTGTTTTGAGACAAGGTTTCTTTGTGTAGTCTTGACTGTACTGAACTTGCTCTGTAGACCCGGCTGGCCTCAAACTCAGAGATCTGTCTGTTTCTGCCTCCCAAGTGCTGGGATGAAAAGTGTGTGCCACCACCATCTGGCTCACTTCAAACCTATTAATGGTCCAGTAAATTTGGAAGTGGGTACAAGCAGTATGAACACAGTTGTATATAGATGTTCTCTAGTCTAAAACTCTTACTGTTAAAAACTGACCTGATAAAAAGTTGGTTTACTAAAGCCTCTTGGAGAACCTAAGCTACAGTTCATACCTTGCTTTTCATGGCAGAAGAGTATGGGCCTAAGAACAATCCAGGCAGAACTTCCTAGAAGAGAAAACACTCATGTCAGACTTAGACCTACAGTAAATACATAACATATAGCTGGATTCGTCTGTGTATGCAGGGGCTTTGCAATATTGTGGTTAAAACTTTATTCAGGGAGCATTTCCCTGGCACATTTATCAAACTGGTATGAGAAACACAGGTGTGCCTTTATAAATCCAAGTGAGATGTCCAAATTTAAATTTCATTCTAAAAAGCCAGAGATTTGAGATCCTATAGTGCTTTTTGTAAGACGGTTGGATTATATTATTGATGTTCGCATTAATAAGACCTCTCTAGCTTCTACCCTCTTCTATAGTCTTTTAAAAAAAAGAAAAAAAAAGGACAAAGAAAATCCTCCCTTAGAATTACAGGTACACTAACTTTTATTTGGTCAAAACAAAAGCAATACAAGAGCCAAGTACATTGGAACATACCTATAATCCCAGCACATAGGAGGCTGAGGCAGGAGGATCTTGAGTTTGAGCTGGGCAGGTTACAGATTAAGTTCTAGGCCAGCAGGAACTCACACTCAGACCCTGTCCTCCCCTCAAAAACAAGTAGCACAAGATGAAACAGGACCCAAATGTCATCCCAGTAAACAAAAGTAAAACCAAACATAATTAATCACTGTGGACAGCACTGAGCCTACTGACTTAGGTAAGGCTCACCCTGAAATCCGGGCAGTCTTCCTGCTCAGCATCTTGAGTGCAGAGATTATAGGAATGGCCCCAACAGCATTTTACAAGTATAAATCACATTTTACTTATGTTTACATTCCTCATAGCATCAAGTTAGTTCTCATATATACTCACATATAGTTAAAAGTTTAAAAGGGAGCTTTTTTCTCTCTCCATGTATGAAGCAGAGTTGGGGTTTTATGAAACATGAGGGTTGAGAGAGGGAAATTCAGTAGGAAAGCTGACACTTGAGCAGCAAGTGCTCTTAAGCACAGAGCCATCTCTCCAGCCCCAAACATTTCATTTTTGAAATGAGAGAAGCAGTGGCTCCTTAAGCACATCCATATATTGTTCTGACCCTGAATCTAACCCAAGAGAGATAAAGAATTCATTTCACATATTAAAATTTTATTGACACAAATGGCACATAATGCATATATACATTATATAATATTTATAACAAGGTAAATGACAAACCTACAGATCATAAGGCAGCAGGTCTCCTTTGTAAAGTAAGAGTTATTTAATAATGGGGGGCTGTCTTGAATAAAGTAAAAGGTGTCATACCTGCATCTCTCGTCTCATAGGATAAGTCCACTCCTTGAAAACAAAAACAAAAAAATAAAAATAGCATGAAAAATATCACAGGCTAATAAGATAACTCCAGTCTGATAATCTAAGTTTGATCCTTGGAACCCAGGTGATAAGAGACCGGAATCCTGAAAATAATCCAAATGCTCTCTGAGCATGCGAGAACACAACTCAAGCACATACATGAACACACACACACACAATGTAAACAACAACAAAACGCCATTTTTTTTTAAATAACACATAGATGTGACCAAAAAATTAGATTCATAACCAGCAAGATGGCTAGCCTGCAAAGGGTGCTTGCCACACTCAAGCCTGACTGATGTGGGACAATGGTCTGTATTCTGTCAATTATATTTTAAATAAACGCTGACTGGCCAGTAGCCAGGCAG
Source organism: Ondatra zibethicus (assembly GCA_004026605.1). Classification (NCBI taxonomy): domain Eukaryota; kingdom Metazoa; phylum Chordata; class Mammalia; order Rodentia; family Cricetidae; genus Ondatra; species Ondatra zibethicus. Next base: position 3,515 of record PVIU01022814.1, on the reverse strand, counting down.
GAAGTAGAGGTGGGTCAAGGAGAACAGGAGAATTCTGGAAAGAAGAAAACTTGGTCTCCAGTCCTGCCCCGCAGAATAAGATACCGAGCCACGTGGCTAACACAGATAAGAATAATGGGCTAATATGAGTTGTAAGCATTAATAAGAAGCCTGAGCTAATGGGCCAATCAGTTTATAACTAATGTAGACCTTTGTGTGATGTCTTTGGGACTTAACGATGTGGGAACTGGGCAGGATAGAAACCCCGACAACACCTGACAACTGAATTCCACAGTAGCACCCATGAACAGATGAAATCAGAGAACCAATTCCACATTAAGCATAAGTAATTTTTAAAATACAGATTTTAAAAACATTATACTTTTGTGTGTGTGGTGCTGGGAAAGCAAACCCATGGCCGTATGCATGCTTGGCAAGTTGTATACCACGGAGTTGCACCCCCTAAAAACAAACTACATTAAACTTGAAAACATTTTACAACACTGGACAAGAGTTCAGTGGTAGAAATCTTGGCTGACATACATGAGGACACAAGTTTGAACCCTAGAACTGCAAATAAATAAAAATAGCCTGGTATGGTGGCACGTGTCTACAATCCCAGGATTTAGGGGGCAGAAGTAAAAGGACTACCAGGAAGGCCTAAGGCAGTCTGGTCTACACAATGAACCAACCAGGGCTGCTTTGTGTACACACACACACCCTACAGCAGGTATCTTTGGTGACAGAAATCAGGGTACAATTTGCCTGGTACTACGTCTGAACATATATGGGACACTTTTTTCTTTTAGTTTTCTTTTATTAAGTTGTTTTCTTTTGTTTACGTTGTCTGAGTGCTTTGCCTGCACTGTGTACCACTGTGTGCCTGGTTCCCTCAGAGGCCAGAAGAGGGTGTTAGATTCTCTGAAAGTGTTACAGATGTTTGTGAGTTGCCATGTTGGTGCTGGCAATCAAATCCAAGTGTGCTAGAAAAGCAGCAACCACTGAACCATCTCTCCAGTCTCAATGATACCTTTCTATACTTATATATTCTTAAATCTTGACACAGCAGTAGTCAGTCATAATGAGTACAGTGTACCTACCAAAACTCCTTCAGTTATACATTTAATATCTGTATACTGCACTCTAAACAAAGCACCTAAATTGAGCATGGTGGCACATGCCTTTAATCCCAGCACATGAGAGGCAGAGGCAGGGGAATCTCTTGAGGCCCGCCTGGTCTACAGGATGAGTTCAGGGCAGCCAGTTGAGCTACACACAGAAACCTCTGAAGAAAACCAACTAAACAACAACAACAGAGCACTTAGCCAAAATGACACACTATATAACAAAAAGAATTAGGCTAAGCCATGATAAGAAATAGGGTTTTCATTGCTGTGATCAAACACCAGACCAAAAGCAACTTGGGGGGAGGAAACAGTTTATTTGGCTTACATATCCCCAGTCATAGTCCACTAGATGGGAATCTGGAGGGAGGAGGTGATGCAAAGGATATGGAGGACTGTTAATTACTGGCTTGTTCCTCATAGTTTGCTCAGCGTGCTTACTCAGATGACTACAGCCTATGTCATGCTGATAAAAAATTAGCAACACAGTACCTTAACCACCAGTGTAGAAGCCCAGAAAACCCACTTTTCAGGAACAAGAATAAACAGAAGGCAATGCCACATAAAAGCATCCTTGGAAAGGTGGCTTAGCCATCAGGACCAGAGCTCTGATCCCAGTGCCTCATGTCACAGGCCAGGAAGCCCACCAATTCACGTAATTCCAGCTCTGAGGTAGGCAGACACAGGATTGCTTGAGTCTCCTGACTTCCAGCTTTGCCAAGAAAAAATGAGCACCAGACTCATGGCAGTGACCCTGCTCAGAACAGGCAGAGTGATAAAGGACTGTGTGTGAATACACATGTGTGTCCACTTCCGCACACAGGTAAGATTTTACAAACTTTAAAGATTTCTTCCAAGCTGGGCATGGCAGATCCCAGCACTCAAGAGACAGAGGCAGGTGAATCTCGATGAGTTCAAAGCAAGCCTGGTCTATACAGTGTTCTGGCCAACCAGGACTGCATAGTGAGATTTTGTCCCAAACAAAATAAAACAAAACTCCCCCGTGTATTATTTTTTTGATTTTATTAGCAAATTTCTCATTATATACCCTGATCACACTCACTTCCTAGTCCTCCAAGGTCCACCCCCTACCTTATGACTAACCCCGCCAAAAGAAGAAAACAAAACACAAGTCCAATTTGTGTTGTCTATATACTCACTGGAGCATGCTCAAACTCCCAGTAGCTAGCTCCTTGCCGGGCGGTGGTGGCACACACATTTAACCCCAGCACTCGGGAGGCAGAGGCAGGTGGATCTCTATGAGTTCGAGGCCAGCCTGGTCTACAAGAGCAAGTTCCAAGACAGGCTCCAAAGCTACAGAGAAACCCTGTCTCAACTAAAAAAAAAAAAAAAAAAAAAAAAAAAAAAAAAAAAAAAAAAAAAAAAAAAAAAAAAAAAAGAAAACAGAAAGAAAAGAAGAAAAAAAGAAAACTGAGTCTTTCCCTATTCACTCTCATGCCAGAAGCTGTCCACTGTGGAGAGCTACACTTCAGCATCCTTGTCACAATGCTTGAGAGTTCAAAGCCAGGTGGTGGTGCCTACCTTTAAGCCCAGCACTTGGGAAGCAGAAGCAGTGGTACTGAGTTCAAGGCCAGACTGATCTACAGAGTTAGTTTCAGGACAGTCAGGGCTACACAGAAAAATGCTGTCTCGAGAAACCAAAAAGGGAAAAATAAATAAGAAACAAAACAGAAGCTCATATAGGAGTGGTGTCCAGATCTTCTGAGGGGTACTTGTGTGAAGAGGGAAGACTATCCTCTATAACACTGTTCCTCAGCCTTAATATTGCAACCCTTTTTTTTTTTCAGGAGAACTGTGTGAGTTGAATTTATTTTTTTATTTTTATTTATTTTTTTTCCATACATTGTTTTGTTTTATTTTTTCCATTCAAGAACATAATTAAAGAAATAAAATTTTTTTTTCCTTTCTTCCCCTTCTCCCGGTCCCCTCCCACTACCCCCCCACCCCTCCTCCCTCCCCCTTCTTCCTTGAAAGAGGGCATGGTGCCCTGCCCTGTTGGAAGTCTAAGGCCCACCCCCATCCCTCCTGGCCTAGGAAGGAGTACATTCAAAAAGACTCGGTTCTCAAAAAGTTAATACATGCAGAAGAGATAGGTCCTGGTGTCATTGTTTGTGGGTTCTCCATCTGCCAACTTTCGCCGCCACATTCAGAGAGTCTGGTTTGATCATATGCTCATTCAGTCCCAGTCCAGGTCAACCTAGGTGCCCCTCAATGGAAGAATGGATCAAGAAAGTGTGGATTATATACTCATTAGAATACTACTCAGCGGTAAAAAACAAGGACATCTTGAAGTTTGCATGCAAATGGATGGAAATAGAAAACGCTATCCTGAGTGAGGTAACCCAAACCCAGAAAGATGATTATGGTATGTACTCACTCATTAGTGGACCC
>PVIU01022813.1:0-28781 GCA_004026605.1 Ondatra zibethicus | reverse complement strand
AACAAGGCTCTTTACCATTTTTCTTTTGGCAAATGTTCATGGTAGAAAAAACTCAAACTTTAGTATAATGGGTGCACATTAAAAGTCTTTTGACTGACTAATGAAGTGTAGAAATAAAAATGTTTGAGACAAGTGACTGTCTTAGTTGCTTTTCTATGACCAAGGCAATGTTTAATCTGGGGCTCACAGTTTCAGAGTGTTAGAGTCCATCATCATCATGTTGGGGAGCATGGTAGCAGGGAACAGGCAGTAGCAAGGCGTGGCACTGGAGCAGTAGCTGGGAGCTAATATCTGGTCCACAAGCCTACGGCAGAGAGAAAGCTAACTGGGAATGGTATGGGCTTTTGAAACTTCAAAGTCTGTCCCTAGTGACATGCCTCCTACAACAAGGCCACACCTCCTAATCCTTCATAAACAGTTCTATTAACTGTGGATTGAACATTCAAGTATATACGAGCCTGATTCAAACTATCACAGTGATCTAGTTAAAAACTGATTTGAGATAATCCACAAAATTCTGTGTTCAATGAAACAACCAACAATGAGAATAACCTATAGTATGAATAAATTTGGTCTTACAACCAAGTTCATTTGAAATGTTGCTTCAATCATTTTTCCCATTGTCACTACAAGCTCAGTATCACCCAGCCTTATGCAACAGCCACCCAGAACAGGAGTAACACAAAAGATGTTCAGGAGTAAGAGAGGCAGTAGCAGAGACACTCTGACTCTGGGGTACCAACCTCACAGTGTTGTAAGGAATGGGTGTGGAGGCAAGGGCCTGGAAGCACCCTGTTCCTGCTGCCACTCTCTATCATGAGGAAAACTCTTCCAGATGTCTATGTCTCGGTGTCCTCCTCTGAAATCTGGGGATGATCCCATCAAGAACTCATGGATCCTTAGAGGCTACACAATGATGTGTGGAACACAGAAGTTCCAGCTCCAATGTATTGTGTTTTCCCTCTCCATTTGTCATGTAGTCTATGAAAGCAAATCCGTCTATCTCCATGACTCCCATCACCAAAGTCTGTGCTTGTCATAGTGAAATGTTAAAAGGAAGGGAGGGAAGGAAGAAAGGGGGAGGAAGGAAGGAATGACGGGGACTGTAATTATAGCAGTCATGGATGTTTTGCCTGTTTGATGGAGTTTTGCAGTTACCAAATGAATCAGTTGCAGACACGTATAAAATTAATTTGAAGTAGGTTAAGAATCAAAGGAACTGAAATTTATGATGAAGTTTTAATGCTCTTAAATTATTTTCAAGATTTCTTTAATAAAATATGTGATGACAAATCTCCTCGTCATTATGTCAAGCAGCACACCATAAATTAAAAAGGATCTGGAGACCAAGATGCACAGCTTAGCATCTGGTTTGTCGACAGTGTCAGGATCATCTGGTCCCCTAGCCATAGGACGGACAGACCTGTAGGACCCTGGGACTTTGAGATCATAGGAGGCCAAGGTTGTCCTCATCTGAACCCTACAGTGGGTTCTAAGTATGTGGTCTAAATTCTACATCATGGCATTCCCGGGTGATCTCAGGATCTGCCATCTGGTCACACACACTAACTTGCCTCAAGGTTTCATGCTCCACAGCTGAGGAGACGAGAAAGATCATGTCAGTTCTACAGGCTTTCTGATGCTTCCTGCCATTAAAGTACTTCACCTTGAGCATCAGTGCAGCTCAGACCCAGGCAAACTGGACCAGACTAACTTTGGTCCTTTGTCTAGTACAAGCAGGTGCAATGAATGAGAAAGCTTTGAGAGAGTCCAAGCTCGTTCTCCCCTCCACATCCCAAGCCCTTTGTTTTCAATAGGAGCAGACTCAGAACCACAGGAGTCCATGGCAACTGACCACCCCTAGTTATGGTCTCTGTTCGAGGTGTGGGAGCTCACCAAACTGACCCCACTTCTGGGTCCCGACTTACCTCCTTTTTAACTTGAGGCCCTAGGATGCTTGTTAGCCCTCCCCCGACCCTGGAAAAACAGACTGCGGGGAACTGCCCATATTAACCCCAGTACACTGGCCTGTGGAGACTGAGCTTCCCAGGCAGAGGGCTGGGCTGGGATGGCAAAGCTGGAGGAAGGGCTGAGGAGGCTGTTGTGAGAAATTGACAGCAATGTGTCCAGTATCAAAGTCATCTGGGAACATCAGGAAATAGCCTGTTTTTCTGAGAATTACCTTCCCCATAAGGAAGTCCCACCCTCACCTTCTCCTGTGTGCACGTACCCTCTCAGAATCAATAGTTCTGCCATTACTAACCATAGCTGGGCCTCCTCTCGTAGCCTGCTGTGACAGCTAACGACATGATGTCCATGTGCCCTGGTTCCAAGAAGTGGATTTTCGTTTCCCTTCTGGGTCACTCTTGAGCATGTCTGGAATTCTACAATGGGTAAGTGACTTTCACGCCCACAGACTCTTTCCAAATGCCAGTGGACACGACGGGGTCCCACCTACATTTAAGTCACTTATGTTTAAGTAAGAGACTCATTGCTCAGACTTGTAGTAGTAAGTGCTCTCTGTGGTACATGGACACATCGCACAAGAAACAGTCTTGTATGGGCTGAGAGGGTCAGGAGAATGGAGAGGGAAGCCAGCATTTATCAGGGGACCAGACACATCCTCTAAAACAACACATAGCTGTCATAGTGACGTTTAACTTAAAGCATGCAGCCAAAATAACTGTGTGCTCATTTCTATCTCTTCAAAAGCCATTTTCTCATAGTAGTCACTGGTCATGCCCGTCACGAGGGCCAGTCTTACCTGCTTGGTCTTTAAATATTTTGGATATGACGACAGGGACACCATGCTCTGCTCCTCCCTAGATGGCAGAGACAGGAGAAGGAAGCAGTTATCAGGACTGACGCTGAAGGCTTTGGGGCCCGAAGGGCAGGGGTGGCAAGGAAACAAGCTCATACCTTGATGCTTAGGCCCAGGCCACCCACAGGCTGTCTCCGGACTGTAACAGTTCTGTGCTTTAAAAAATGTTAGGAAAAACATAAGTTTAGGTTACAATGCATTATCAGAGAACAAACAAAAGAAAAAGGAATATACATATAACTTCCTAATTAAAACTCAAGCAATTTTTAAAATAAAACCTTCTAATTTATCACTCTCCAACCTCTGCAGTAGCAGCACCATAGCCAACCCTCAACTGGTGGTCTGCTCACAGGGAAACAGGTTGCTGGTAAAGTCAGGTCCTGTTGAAGGCATCACTGGAAATCCTCGCAAAATTGCTACAGAGCTGGCTAGCTTGTTGTCTCGCTCTCATGTTGCTCTGACAACAGAGCCCCATGTGGACAAGGACCATGTCCATTCTCCAAGTGTAGAAGATGGCTCCCCTTAAACTTGGTCTCCTCCTGCCATTCACAGAGGGAGATCCTCAGCACGCATGACTGCAGTTTCCCTGCATTTTGTCTCTGCAGTCACCAGCGTGCATTCTGGAAGAATCAGTTTTTCCATACCCCCTGAACACAGATGTGTGATAGCACTTAAATCAATATGGTGATAGAAGCTAAAAACATAATACGTCTGTAACTGGCAAGACTCAAAATCTTGTCTCTTCCATATGAAAGCATGGTCTTTCGCCTTGCTGTGTTCTAAACAGAATGGAAAGTTTTACACAGCTACACATAAGCGTGGGACACATGATGCAGGAATCATGCTGGAAAGGACGGGGAGACGACTGCAGTACAATAATAAGCAGAGAAAAGCTTTTCTTTTCCCTCGAAAACACTATAAGAACCGTAAGCATCATACTTTAACTGAAAAGTGATAGCATTCAGAATGAAGGGCTCCAAAGAATCAATGTTTGAAAAGCAAGGGCAGAGGCTGAGGACTATGGCAGGACACCTGGGGACCCTGCTTCCTTCTGGGACTTGGGTACCAAAAGAGTACAGATAGAAACAGCAGGCTGGTAGGAAAAGCTGCTGTGACCCTTGGCGTGTGTGATGTCTTCCACAGACTGCCATTTCAACCTGTAAATATGCTTTTAGGAAGGAGTATGTTGGTTATACGATAGCTAAGTTTTAACTGGATAGGGTGGCAAATGCTTGTGCTTCTAAGAGAAGCTTTCCAGAACAGCAGGACATGGAGGTCTGAATCCATCACTCCCCAACAAAGGTGATGCCTTAAACACTCAGATGAAGAAATTAAATAAATGAGAGAAAATAAACACACTACAGAGTCCATGAGTGAACACCCTGCTTAGCCTTGTAACTGGAAGCATTATATTTTGTGCACAGATCATATGTCTAAGTAATGAACCCTTTCTAAAAATACACACATGGAAAGAGCTGCAGTTTAGAGACTCTAGTGTGAGAACAGCCATTTTCATGTTCCTCATCTAGGCCACACTCAAGTGCACCTGGCTTCCACTGTAGATACTTTGTCACTCTTTATCTGAGGGGCCAAGAGAGTTGCCATTCACAGGTCAGCAAGGGAGAGTAGCAGCGCGCAGTTTAAATCGCATTCATCATGGTATTAATCACAACATCCAGGATCTCAAAACAAGGATGAATGAATTGATTGAGATTCCACAGTGGAATCCCAGTCAACCTTGAACAGGAGGGGAAGTTAGTTACTCATCTTTCACCCCACATATAAGCTGCAGAAGATTATTAATATACTGAGACAATTCAGGCATGAAGAAGAATACAGTGTGATCTCATGTCTCTGGTGGGCACCCGAGTTACAAGGTACACATGTAGCAACATTGGTCAGAGGCAAAGGGTGTGAGTTACATGATTGGTAATTTGTAGCTGGATGAGCTGGCCCATGTCTGAAATTCTAGCCCCTAGAAGATACGGGCAGGAGGACCAGAAGTTCATGTCTATCTATTGGTTACATGGGAGTTTGAGGACAGCCTGGGACACAGGAGACTGCCTTAAGAAAATACAAACAAAAAGGTTTAAGTTCTGGGACTCTGACTTCAAGATGAGGATGATGGTTCATGATATTGTACTGTATACTTGAAGTTTGCTTGGAGGGTAAATCTCACACTCTAGTATCCCCGAGACCTCCACACACATGCAAACAATGTAAATATACATGATAATATATATGTATATGTATATATATAGATATAAAGAATAAGTTTAGTTACAGCAATCATTTCTATATGTAAATCAAATAGTCATATTTATAAATCAAATCATCATACTATACAGCTAGATACATGTGATTTTATTTGTCATTTATATCTTAATAGATTTGATAAAAATCAAACCCTGCTGTAGGGACAGAAGATCTCCTATTTGGAAAAGAGCCTTAAGTAGGGTTTGTATTGTAATGCAACATTATGATGGAACTTGGGGAGGCTTAGTTTGTAGTTCCAATATCATAATTCATCATCCAGGGAAGTCAGGAACCTAGAGGCACACAGATATGAACACAAGTTTGAAGCTGTAACCAACTCTAGTCTGGAAGAATTGAGGGTTAGAGTTGGTAAAAGCATCCCACAGGAGCGTGAAGAAGAATGCAATAGGAAAGCTGCCTCTCGCACTTCAAAGCCACTTTGTGCTTGATGAAAAGATACATAAAGGGAGAACTATCTATGTCGGAGAAGACAGCTGTCTTGACATATTTCTAGTCAGGAGGAAAGGTGGAGAGAGCCAAGCACAGTTGAAGTGAGACTATTGCCAAGGTGTGAGTACCAGCTGATCTTTAGGGCAGTGTGCTGGGCTGAATCCTAAATGCAATCTCTTCTAAAAGTCATTTTATAATCCATTGTGGGAGGGGCATGAAACAAAATCTGAGAATTCAGTGAATTGCCCTAAGGAACACATCTACTTCCCAGAAGGCAAGTTTTACCACATGTCCTCATCAGTTCTGGATCTGCTCTTTAATTAGTGAGTGAGGGTCTGTGTGTAGAAAAGGGGGTGCTCATTTGAAGGAGAATGTCCAGACTACACATTGCCAGGGGTCAATAACCTCACCCATTCAACTCCTTATCCAGCTCTAAATGCTATGGCCTTGACTCTGATGGGTGGCTTTCGACATACAACAGATTCTGTCTTAATATTTCTCCTGACCACAATGATGAATTCCCCAGCGACTTGATCTGTGAAATAAGAGCTCTCATAATCCAGTGTCCTCTAAGTGACTTGATCCACCAGACTTTGCTGCATGAGCTATGTGAAGGAAACTTTATTCCAAACCATGCACTAGCTAAATAAGTCAATGAAGGACACTTGGTGGTTGTTCTGGTTTTTTAGATAGACTCTTACTATGCGCCCCTGACTAGCTTTGAACTTGTTATGTAGCTCAGGCTAGCCTGAGACTCAGAGAGATACATGACTTCTTCTGCCTCCCATGTGCTGGAATTAAAGATATGTGATATCACATTTTGAATTCTGTTCCTAGCCAGAAGTATCCACGCTAAGAAGTGTGCAGAGAAAGGCGGATCCACTGGGCGGCCAGCCTAGCCAAAGTGAGGAGCTCTGGGTTCAGTGAGGAATTCTGTATCACAAAACAAGGAGAGAAACAGAGGAGGACCTGATGACAACCTCTGGCCTCCCCACACACATACAAATGACTACACCATACACATTACACGTATGTACACGCATACATTGACCTCACCTCGCCCCACTCCCACATACACACACATGCATGCACGATACCTCTCTCACTCCTACATGCAACATTAAAAAGCCACTGTGGAGAAGGCATGGGATAGAACTACCAAATGAGCATTTAACTCTGTGATGTCATCAGCCAGGACTGGGGGATAGATGTATTGCAGCATACCAACTTCTCACAGGACCTTCCTGGTTTTTGTAGGTCTCTTCGGAAGCTCCCGGCCCTGGCTTGGCTTGAGCCACGCCCTGGATGCAGGAGCACTTACATTCGCACCAGGAGGGGCTCCCCCGATGCAGACGACATCTTGCTTTTGGATAGTCAGCACCTCTTTGGTCAGCTTCAGCCGGACGTCGTAGGCGTTCTCCAGCCCTTCGTCATACAGCAAGGCCAGCGCAGTTTTGGTCTGAGGATGCAAAGCGGAGACATCAACAAGTGAGTTCAGTTCTCCGCAATGAGAGGTGATAGTGCTTCCTCTCACACCACCTTCTACCCTGCACACACATACGCCTCTTCATTCATGGCAGAAACTCGACTGACTTACAGATCTATCTTGCGTAGATCTCTGGAAAGCTGAGCTTTCCTTGTACTCTACAAACGCTGATTGGGATTTTCCCCAACTTCCTGAGACATGCTTCCCCATCCTCAAACCAGAGATGCTGAGTAATCCTGATCTCCATTTGTAACAAGCCTTCAGGGTAGCAGGGCAACCTACCAGCTCTAGATGGGAAACTGCAGACCACGACACAGGGGCTGTCACCAAGGAAAACCACACAAGGCAACTGCCTAAGAGAAGGGCTCATGCTGTGCAGGACAAGCAGGGCTCTCAGCTGACATGGAAAGGGGAAGTACCAATTTATGTGATGTTGGTATGTCAAGCCCACAGTCACATTTGATATTAATTTTCAACAAATTCATTGAGCCAAGCAGCTTGCGCCAGTGAGTTGTCTTAGTGGGAGAAAAATCCCTGTGCCCAGTGACTCAGGAATGGAAACAACTGGAATCCATTCAGAGGAGAGAACAGTTGTGTACGATGAAGGCCAAGGAAAGGGTGCTGGCCCTTTAACAAGTGAATATGGTATTATAATTACACATTTTGTGATGGTTATTCTCTGTGACCAGCTTGGCTGGATGGAGAAGTGCCTAGAAGACTCTAAGTGGAGTTTTCCTGAGGGTGTCTCTAGAGAGGATGAGATCAGGTCATCTCTGAGATGATCCGTGGTTTCATCCATAGATGGAGCCAGAATTCAGACCACTGGAAGGTGATGGGACTGTGGAAGGCAGGCCCTCGTTGGAGGAGGTGGTTCCCTGAAGGCACACTATTGAAAAGAGCATCTTGGCCTGTCTACTTCATGTTCTTCTCTGCGTTCTGATGCCAGTAGGTCACTCACACGCCACAGCTCCCAAGATACTCTAATTCATCACAGCCCAAAGCAACAGCATTGCCATGGAAACCTCTGTCATTGTGACTCAGTGTAATCCTCCTGCCTCACGATGTTAGCATGAAGGTTCTCACAGCTACTGAGACTTAAGAGCACACATTTTAATATTTAATACCATCCATTTAAAAGTTCACCAAAGAGATCAAACAGGACTCAGTAAAGACCTGACATGGGCTATTTGCTGCCTTCCTTTGCCATATGAACCAGGTGACACCAGTAAATCCAACTCCTCAAATGTTAAAAAAAAAAAGTCAGGAGCAAAAATAATTTGGAGATAATTAAGCTTTCTAAGTCAAAACTATAATTTTGCTCAAATCATTTCCTCCTATGAAAACATTCACTTACCCCCAACTATAATTAGCTTGTCAGACATAATTGTGTGCTTTGACACAAATATGATACAACATCCAGGGGGTGTGCCGGGCGCCCCTTATTGCACCTCTGCAGACCCTGGCCACTATTCTCAGAAAAATCACCAGTGCCGTCCAAATACCAGGTTGTGAGGAGGCTACAGCTGGCACCAAATCCAGGCAGAGTGGAAAAGAACCTCACTCCTTCCTGCCCAACGCTAAGCCAGCACTCTAATGTCTGTACCACAGCTCCAGCAACCAGCCTTCTTTAACGAGATAATCAGGGGCCTTTCCCTTCACACAGTACCCAAAATCAAAGTTATCTTAATCTACTTCTTTAAAGTAAACTTAGATTTTTCTCACTCATAAGGAAAAAATTATAAACCCAATACAAACAAACCCCCATCTCTTCTGTAGTTCTCCATTCTAGGGTGGACAGTGTCATTGCCCAGGGTGTATGTGGCCCTCTGACTGCCACGTCTGAATCTCCAACAAGCCCCTGTATGGGAATACACCTAATTCTGCAGCCGTAGGATCCAGTATTGTCCTGAGCCTTCCTGGTGCCACCCACGCCCCCACATGCAAGCTTTATCATGGTAGCCAGGGAAGCCTGCTGAGCTGGTCCACATGACCTCACTCTCCTAGGAAAACAACCAGGGTCTCCACCTCACATGGCATTCTGCACTGCTGTGAGCCTTGGTTCCCTCTGGTACCTCTTTGCTTCTACCTCAGCCATTCTGCTGCCCCGGGGGCCACCAACACTGCAGTCCTGTGCCCACCAGCTCCCCCTTCACTGCCTGAAGGGTCAACACTAAGGTATAAAATCCTGACACCGACACTGTCACCTGTTATGCCCCCAGTGTCCTGGTTCCCTTCTCTATTCTGCTTCCTCTTGGGATCTGCAGAAGGAAAGTTCTTGCTCCAGGAGGATCCTATTACTTTGCTCAAGGCTGGGTTCAGGTTCCTACAGTCAGAGTCAGTACTCCTAGGACAGAGAAATGTTCCTCTCCCCGGTGAGACCCAAGAATAAAATCTTTCCCTCCCTCCCTCCTGCTTTCCCTCCTCCTTGTTCCTTCTCTCTCACATAGTATAGTGTCCTGGGTGGTTATCCTGACTTAAAAGCTGAAATACATTGATTTGCTGCACAGAAATATTCAACCTTTCTATGACAAGAATACCATATACAAAAATGTGAACACGCAGCAGACAATAGGTTAGTATAAATAGTCTTACTCATCAGGGTACAAAATGAACATTCTGTTAAATTGAGAAAAGAACTTGAATACAATTCCCAAAAGAACTAAAAATTAACTCCTGAGAGAAAGAGTAACTTGAACAATAAATGATCATAGATAACAGTAAAGTCATATTTATGTGTAAATGCAAGCTTGTGTGTAAAGGTAGGTATGCACAGGATTTACAAAGATGGGCTTTTTAAAAGTTGTATTCCAAGTAGAGGTAGGCCATTTTTAAGTTTTGAGCATGTATCATATATTATTGCCGATCTAAATCTCCCAGGTTATAGTTCTCTATGTTCAACCCTTGCCTACTGAAGTCGATTTCCCTTTAAGGAATTTAAGGTAGGCCTCCATTGATTTAGAAAAATGATACACATTGTATAGTTCTCATTCATTTGTGCCTCTGGGTGTATCTAGGATTCAACCACTTACGGATGTCTCTGCCACAAAGGTATCTGAAATGTTTAGTAATTCAGAGGACATGGATTTCAGAGCCCCCAGGATTAAACGAAGCACCTGTGGCCATTCCACTGTCTGAAGGATGAAAATGGGGATAAGTTAGAAGATTTTCCTGCGTCATTTAGAACTGAGTATGTCTTCAGTGCACTATTGCACAATGACAGTGACTGATTGAAAGAATAAACATCACATGCCAAGGGAAACTTGAAATCAGCCAGTTACTAACTGCAGAAAGGAGAGGAACTCAACCAGTCTTCTTCCCGGGCTCTTCAGAATGGGGAGGGAGACAAGATGTTCCTTTAGCTTTGATTCTGGAAGCATAAAACTGAGGTGACTCTAAGTGACACATTGTTTTAGAAAATTCTAAGGCCTTCATCACATCTCCTACGTGGTTAGGAAAGTTTTCCAGATGTCAAGACCTCGTGAGTGAAGTCAGCTTGCCAATTGTGCAGCCAGCCTTGTGAAGGAGCTGCTGCCTATCAACACATGCGTATGTCAGGGCAACATATAGGCCATAGTCTATTATGTTTATCTTACAGTTGTGATACTTCTGAGAACCAAGCACTTTACTTCGGTATTTCTGTCCTTGCCAGCATAGGTCTCTACGGGTGTGAGGCCTATAGCTTGCCAACTGTGAAGCAGGCTCTGGGCCCATGAAGCTACCAGCCAGGCTCTATGATTTGTTCACAGACATTCCCCTTCATTTTCACAGCATGGTTAACACCAGAGATCAACAGGTCACTGAAGCCCGACCCAGATTATCTGAGAGGTTCACTCTGTGAACCTGAACATCAACACTACATGTCCGCTCTGTACATATATCCTGACAGATTTCAGGGTTATCGACACATGGCTGCTTGGTGGTGGTGGTGAGACTTGTACAGCATTTAATACGATCTTATCAGTCAACCTCAACCTAACCAAAAAGCAAAGATTTGAGGCTAGGAATCCAACAGTGATTGAGTGAGAAGGGGGTGCTATCCCCCAACTGGTGGACAGCCTCTGTGTTTCTACATAAGTAGCTACTGCTGTGTGCAAAGTGCCTGGAAGTTCTGTGTCTCTGGCAAATGTGCCGCATGGCCATGCCACACCTGCAGCCCAGGGCCACTTTTCACCAACGATTGTGCCATTTTCCATCCAAAAACTGGATGGTGAGATGAGAACTCCCTTGGGAACAGCATCAGATGGAGAGGGAACATTTTCCTCACCTGCTTTACCCCCTCAGACTCCACAGTCCCTGGCAGGCCACAGGCCCAACTCAGGGTCATGAAAAAAGTATGTAGAGGCCAATAACTCTCAGCCTGGAGTGGGCTCATCACCGTCTTTCCTATTATCCCCAGATGCAGATTTTCCCAGTCCACAGCCACGCCACTACTCTATGGAGCAGGGATCCCACCAGAATATAATTGTTCCCCACATTGGACAGTTTAGGCAATGTAAATTGGAAGATGTGACAATGATTCCTCCCCTACTTTAGTCCTTAATCCTATTCACTATGGTGCCTTTGCTTGGTGTGATCGGAAGTTTCTGGAGGAAAAGCCACATGTACAGTAAAGACACTGCAAAGCAGAACTTAATGATTGCTAGGAGCAGAACGTAGCAAACCCAGAGCTCAGTTATCTTGGGCTGTCTTCAGACCCCTTAAAAGCCTTCATTGCCTACATCTGTTTCTGACTCACCATATTTGATGACCATGTGATATTTTTTGAGATGGACTGACTTAACGGTAGAGTAACCTTCACAACCTCACAGCTAAGGGAGAGTTTCTAGTTTTGCTTAACCTGCTTGCTTGACGGTTCCCCCAGTGTGTTTGAAAACTGCCTTGATTTATAATGTTCTTTTGTTCTGTTACTATAAAAACATTAGCAAGCTGTTACCACATCGAGGCATGGTATTTGGGGCAAGCTGAATGTGTGTTCCTGGGCCATCATCACTCACATTTGGCTCTAAAATAAACAGTCTCTTGTTCCCCCTGAGGTGAAAGCTTTGTTTTGTATCAACACAACATTCAGCTTACAATAAAGTGACAGTTTTGTTGCGGAGATAAATCTGTATGTTATTATCTCAGGGTTAAGGCATGCAGTCGTTTATGAACATCAAATTCAAGTTCCAATGTAGACACAGCGACTGTTAGACACATAAACAACATCCCCTGGCCTCGCTTCACGGCGCACTCCTCACTGTGAGCACTTAAGAGCTCTGATTACGTTTCTGAGTGTTAGACAGGACAAATTATCCTTATATCTTACATGTGGTGTGCATGCATGTGTGCCTATTAGCATGTGTGTGCATACGTGTGAGTGTGCATATAGAGGACAGCTTTGGGTGCTGTTCCTCGGTTGTTTTGTCCACCTCCTTTTGAGACAGGGCCTCTCATTGGTTTGGAACTCACCACTTAGGCTAGAATGAAGTTTGACCCCACCACTTTAGTAAAAAGTCAGGCATGGTAACATGTACCTGTAATCCCAGCACCTAGCCAGGAGAGACAGGTGGCTTGCTAGCGCTTACTCGCCAGCCAGACTAAACTACTTGGAGAGCCCCAGGTTCCAGCGAGAGACCCTGTCTCAAAAAACAATGCAGGCAGTATCTGAGGAATGGCATCAGAAAGTGACCTCTGATTTCTATACACATAAGCACAAACATCACATACACACACACAAATACATTCAACATGTGTGTGTAAAAGTAAACAGAAGGAATATTCAAATGATGAGTAAAAGGTAAAATGTATTGTAATGAACACTGTGTACAGGATGAAACACCTAGTATAAGCACTGACATAACGGTTAGCTGGTCACCAGATGAAGTTGTTTCTATTTATGTTATAGTAAAATCATTACTCCTGCAACTTAGCCATTGACCACTGTACACTAAATAATACAAGATTGTTTATATGTGTATTTTCCATTTAAGTATTTTTTATAACCAGTAAGATTTGTTCTTCAGTAACTGGGAATACCAAATCAAATAGAAATTAGATTTCTCAGCATAAGCCAAACTTCTCGTTAGTGACCTTGAGGGGACTAAAACTTACAAAGAATTTGAAGGTTGTCCCAACTATCATTATTTGGCTAATTGCCATGAAA
Organism: Ondatra zibethicus; assembly: GCA_004026605.1. Classification (NCBI taxonomy): domain Eukaryota; kingdom Metazoa; phylum Chordata; class Mammalia; order Rodentia; family Cricetidae; genus Ondatra; species Ondatra zibethicus. The sequence goes on along the minus strand of PVIU01022813.1, from coordinate 15,626 downwards.
AACCTACTATATAAACATGAGACAAAAAACAAGGGACACACAGCAAACAGAAAACTCTAGGATAGAGTCCAAACCATTTCATTACTATATCATACCACATGACATCATAACGTTAGAGAGCATGTGTGCTCACAAGCACACCATGCTACATGTGGGGAAGTCAGAGGACAAGTTTGCTGAGTGATTCTCTCCTTCTACCTTTACTTGGGTTCCAAGGGTCAAACTCAGGTCAGCAGGGTGGTATGTTAGATGCTTTTACCCACAGAGTTACATCACTGACCCACCCAAAACAGTTTTAAGAGGTACGTTCATAGCTATAAGTTCCTATATTAAAAAGAAAAAGACATCAATTTGATTACAGGGGAAGGCCATTTCAGGCACCTTCTCCACTATTGCTAAGAGGCTTAGCTAGTGTCGTCCTTGTGGATTCCTGAGAGTTTCCCTAATCCCATAATGGTTCCCTCTATCTAGATACCACTTTCCTTGATCTCCCTCTCTGTCCTTCCCTCAACTCAACCAGCTCTTTCCCTCCTGTCCTCCTCCCCAGACCCCTTAAACCTTCCCTCCCCTCCCCCTACTTACCCAGCCGATCTTATCTATTTCCCCTTCCCAGGGGCCTCCGTGCTTGTCTCTCAGAACCTTCTTCCAGTAACTGATGGAAGCACATGCAGAGATCTACAGCTAAGCACTGGGCCAAGCTCCCCAGAGTCCAGTTGAAGAGAGGGAGGAGGGATTATGTGAGCAAAGGGATCAAGACCATGATGGGGAAACCCACAGAGACAGCTGACCCGAGCTAGTGGGAGCTCATTGACTGGACTGGCAGCTTCAAAACCTGAATAGGACCAAACTAGACCCTCTGAATGTGGGTGAGAATTTTGTGGCTTAGGCAATCTGTGGGACCACTGGCAGGGGGCCCAGGATTTATCCCCAGGGCATGACCTGGCTTTTTGGAGCCCATTCCCTATAGAGGGGATACGGGGGGAGGGGCCTGGTCCTGCCTCAACTTGATATGCTAGATATTGTTGATTCCCCATGGGAGGTCTTACCCTTTCTGAGGAGTGGATGGGGAACTGGGAGGGAGGAAGGTGGAGGTGAGCAGGAGGAGGGGAGGGATGGGGAACTGTCACTGGTATGTAAAGTTAAAAAAAAACTTTTAAGGAAATTAAAAAAAGAGAAAGACAGTATAAATATCTTTACATTATGCTTCAAGGATATAGAAAAGTGATAAACTAACCCCAAAGTTTATATAAAGAATGAAGAACAGAATATAAAATTCACAAGTAAAAATATTAATGAATCTAAGAATCAATTTTTAGTTTTCTTTGATTAAATAAGGCTTTATCTAGATGAACGAGAAAATGAGGGATATTAAAATATTGAGTAAAAAGTACAAATGTGTATTTTAGCAGCAAGGGGAAGGATGAACCATCACGAACTCATGACAGAGTGATAAGCTGATGATGAATGAAAGTGGAGTCAGTATACCAGATGACACAAAAAACAAAAATACCAGTAGGGACTAAGGACAACCACAGACCAACAAGTTGGGTATCCTAGAAGAAGTGACCATCTTTCTTAGGTTGAGCTACTTTAACATGATTTAACAGAGAATAGATGGGAACCCCTGAACTGAACAATAGTAAACAGAATACTGACATACTAATTAAAAGTGCTGCAAAAAGAGAAGTCCATAAATAGGTGGCTTCTTGGCTCAATTCTATCACACTTTCAAAGATGAATTAATGCCAGCATTCCCAGACTCTCAAAGTACAGGACCAGAGGGAATACTTCTAAATATACTTTATGAGGCTAGTATTACCTCACACCAAAGACTGACAAAGACACTGTAATGGATTATTAAAATCAGGGCAGCAGGCAGCAGGCCCTGAGAGCAGCCAGTCCCAGGCAGGGATAGCGCATGAGACCATGACAGGTTTGTGGTGGCGGGTGAGAAACAGACAGATAGGCACACCATGCATTGTGAGGTTGGATATTTATTTAGTGGTTATGGGAGGGTAGGGAGAAGGGGAGAAAAAAAGAGATGCAGAGAGAGAGAGAGAGAAAGAGGAGAGAGACCGAAGTTGCCTCTCTGAGAGGGAGCCAGAAAAGAGAGAGAGAACTCAGGCTAGAAGCTGAAGATCAGCTTGTCTCAGCAGACAGGGGAGTGGGCGTGGCTTGTCTCTTAAAGAGACAGGACAATCATTATACACACCACAAGAAAATAACCCATATGCCCAACACTGAAGCTATGTCCTCCATGAAGTATCGGCAAATAAACTCAGCATCATATCAAACACAGTATGTGTTATGGCCAAGTAGGATGCATCCCTGTCATACAAGGATGGTTTAACAGATATAACTCAATAAAATACATCATGCTAGCATAAAAGTTAAAAAGCAAATAATCATCTCAGTCAATACAGATAAAGTATTGGATAATTCCACCACCTTCCTTGATTAAAAAAGAAACAACAGTGTGGAAACAGAAGGACATTTCCTCAACAATAGGAACATTATAAAAATCTTCCCACTAACATCAGCAACCCTAGGAAAACTGAGTGCTTCATACATCAGAGCTTATAGTGGACAAACAACAGACTCTCTAATAACTGGTACTGGTAAAATGGGATTTCCGTGTGCAAAAGAGAGGAACTGAACTCGGATATTCCATCATATACCAAAACCCAGAATGCTTGTAAGATGCAGCCATAACCCCAGAACCAGGAACCTCTTGAAAGAAAATTTCAAAAGCTCCATGATATTGGTCTGGCAATGATTTTTGGAAGAAGTATCACAAAACACATCAGGCAAAAACAATAATAGTAAGTAATAAAAATAATAATGACATCATGATAATAACATCATGATAAATAAGATTATAGTAAACTAAGATTGTCCCATACTCAAAGGAAACAATAAACAAAGTGAAAAGAGAAGTCACAGACTGAGATACAATGAAAGACATACAGTTGATGAGGAGTTAACTTGAAATTCCCAAACAGCTCATACAACTCAATAGCCACAAATAAACTGACTAAACACTATACAAAAGTCCTGAGTAGATGCTGCCTCCAGAGAGGATGCAGGGTGACCAAGAAGTACACGGAAAGATGCTCAACATTATGAGTACCAATTAAAGCCATGAAGCAATGTCACCTCTCACTCAGTGGGACAGACATTATGAAAGTCAAGAGAGAGGGAAGGGTATATTTCAGTGGTAGAACACTTGCCTAGCATGCCCAAAGCTAGGCAAAATCACAAATAATGAGGAAAAAAGTTAAGAGTGTGAGAACATGGTTGGAATAACCATTATGGAAAAGAGTATGTGAATGCCTCAGCAAACTAAAGACATATCTACCATGTCACCCAGTCAATCCCCACAACTGTGTACACTGAAACTTTAGCAATAAAATTATCACATCCCAGTGACAGCTTAGACCCCATGTCTAAGAAGCATCTGTCTCAAAATGTGAAAACAATCCATGTTTCTACCAATGGACGGATGGATATGGTAATCAAGTTATATACATACAAGCCTGAAAATTATTCAAACTTAACAAGAGAAGAGGTCTTATCATTTGCATTAGCATATGTGAAAGACATTGTAATCAATTTTCTTAAGTAGATGCAGAAATGCAAACGTGGCATGGTTTCACTTACATGTGAAATCTTAAAAATAAATACATGAAACACATGGAGAGAATGAGAATCTATCAGGAGCGGGACAGAGGAAAGGTGGCAAGTTAGGTCAGACGACATGCAAGCAAGGCTGGGCAGAAAAGGGTCATCATGGAGATCAGATTTACAACAGCATGCTTTTGAGATTTCTGTTAAATGGGTAAATTCCAGCTGCTCCTCCCAAACATATGGGTTACTCTACAAGATGGTGGGTATGTTGCCTTGCTTCTCTGAAGTAACTATCTCATGGCTGTACCTTATAATCTCATGAGAAACACCTTTAATACACAGAATGAGGTTTGTTTAAATATATTCAAATGCACACATCTGAGAATAAGATGAAATATATAAGGTTCATGATATGAAAACTACTGCTAAATTCAGAGATAAAATAATTTGAATTTTTAAACTGCACAAATCCCCCATAGCAAGCAAACATCACTGCATAAAAGACACATGTCACGGAAGGTAACTATTAAGCAAACATCACACAGAAGAAAACTAGGTCCCTGTGTGCCATTAGCTGAAATGGCTGCATAGGTTGTGTTGACACACCTCTGGGGACACTGTACCTCAGTGTGCCTGGAGACAAAGCCAATTTATATCTTCTTTCAAAGTAATTATTAGTGACTTCCCCTTTAGGTGTTTGCACAATCACTTCCTCAGTGACCTAGACAGGGGAGAGGCTGTGTAAGGGGCCGTGAAGGAGGAGGTCTGGTGTCCACTTCCCAGTGGGCAGGTGGTGAAGGTATACTCCAAACCCACGGGAGACTGTACTGTTCTCACATTCAGGGAAGGAGGGTTTTCTCGTGTTACTAAGGTAACCTGCAGCTTTATATTAAACTCCTGGAGAGATAAGTCTTGTTTGTAGGTTTCCCTTAGTGACCTTCCTACCACCTGCTTGATCTGTATGAAATCCCAGAAATGACTCTCACGCTTGGTTTTGACCTGGAATGTCTTTTGTTTTCTCTTTTTGTGAAGAATGTTCCTTATAAACACCACACTGCTAAATCTCACCATTTACCAGAATTTTCACCAGAGTCATTCTTCTTAAGGCCTTTTAAGGTAATACCTGGTATTATTTGCTTTAAAAACATGGGTGGTCCTTGTTTCCTGTTGGAATCTTATTTTTCTTTCCCTCCTCTTGACAGAAGTTATCACTCTAGAGGCAGTAAGGTAAAAGGCAAGGGTAAGGCTAAACTGGTATGCAAATGTGAGAACACAGAAACCATATTTTAATAGCCAGGAAGTCATGCCCAAGCTTGGAGACCAAGAACACCTACAAGGTTGGTGACTGGCAATGCCAGTGGGGTTGACATGAATCAGTAAAACGATTCCGCATTAGCAGCTGACAAGTCAAAGACAGGGAAAAGGGAGCTTCAAAGTGTGACTCCTCACCAATGTGGGCAGCTAGAACATGAACAGGTTGTGATCACCTCCTGGAGAACGGGTATTGGGTGTGGGTGCACGTACCCAGTTTCCTCAAACTCAGTATCCCCAGAGAATTAAGCAATCTCAATAGGCATTATTTTGACCCCCAAGCAAGCAGTTCAATGGGTTCTCTCTCTCCTGGGCCCTTCCTGTCTAGGGAGTTTTTCTCCTTTGTCTTGATTATACTTAATACAGCTTGATCTCACTTTGCTCCTGTGTGTGTCCCTGGCTTTAATCATCATCAGTGTGAGACAGTGAGCTGAATGAAGAGCCAGTGTCTTGGGCTGATTTCGAGTGGCCATTGATTGGCTAGAAGCTGAGATTCTGAGTAAAGCACATCTGGACTGAGAAAGGTTCCATCACCCTGGCCTTCCTTTCTTTCTTCCTGGAATGAGTCAAGCACATCTGACTCAAGCTCATCATAGTTACTGATTACTTTTAGCCACACCTCTTTGTGGTACTTTTAAGAATTTCTCTAGAGACAAAAACGCTCTAATATCATCTCTGCCTTCTGCTGCTCCAGTAGCCACACTCACCAGCCTGTCCCAGGACCAGGGTAGGTAGTAGAGACATACCCTGCACATAGGGGCCTTTCTTCATGTTCTGTTCACAATGAGCACAGTACCAACTAACTGCTGAGGCAAGAAAATAGCATCTCCTTTCCCAGGTTTAAAACACAGAACAGCTCTGTGGACACTACAGGGGTGCCATTGTGAGGTATGGTATTAGAAGCACAAATAATGTCTGAAAAAGTTGTAAGAAATCGTACTATTAACTACCTAGCTTTCTAATTAGACCTAAGACCTGACCTGCACAACAAGAAGAAAATCATGCCTAGTGGTGGTAGCCTAGCCAAATACTCAATGTTAGTAAAGTCATAAATCACTTTACTAAACCGGCATAAACCCTAACTACATTCTGAATATTTGTCCTTATTCCTATAGATAAGTGTAGTCCTCACCCCTTGGGGTAGCTTGAATGTAATTGGCACCCATTACTTCATGGTCATGTCTCTTTATAGCAATAAACCCTAAGAAAGCCTTCATCAATTAAACTTCTCTTTGCAACAGATGGAGATCACTATAGAAAAACCACAACCAAACAAAATGCAGAGTTGTGAAGCCCAGGCCCACAGGATACATCTATTTACAAACACAATTTTCTGCATGTAAGTCCCAGGAATTGTTGCAGAAAAGGGGGCAGGTAGATGGTGCAGGACAATTCTGTATTCTGTCAATTATGTTTTAAATAAACACTGATTGGCCAGTAGCCAGGCAGGAAGTATAGGCGGGAGAACCAGACAGGAAGTAGAGGCGGGTCAAGAAGAACAGGAGAATTCTGGGAAGGAGGAAGCCCATTCCTCCTCAGTCCTGCCCAGACATGGAAGAAGGAAGATGTGATCTGCCCCACTGAATAAGGTACTGAGCCATGTGGCTAACATAGATAAGAATAATGGGTTAATATAAGTTATAAGAGTTAATAAGAAGCCTGAGCTAATGGGCCAATCAGTTTATCATTAATATAGACCTCTGTGTGATTTCTTTGGGGCTAAATGGCTGTGGGTCCTAGTGGGAGGACAGAAACCAGGCAGGACAGAAACCCTGTCAACAGGTAGATTTTAAGAGGCAGTGTTATATGAATTTAGTGAGAGATTGTGTCTCCAAGAATGTCAGAAAATATATACCCATAGAATCTCATCAGCATGACAGTCTAAATATGAACTGAACAAGGATGGTATCAACAGACATGCTAACAGAGACAGGTAAAGTTCATGGACCCTCAACACTAGACAAAAAAAACTGCAAGCAACCAATGAAAGCTGAGAGTAAGAGACACAGTCTTTCCTAGGAAAGAACATACCAAGTGGTTATTCAGCATCAAATGATTATCTCTAAAACCACACACACACACACACACACACACACACACACACACACACACACAAACACACACACATACATGCAAACACACATGCACACACACTCCACCACCACTACCACTGGCAACATCAACAACAAAGCAAAAAGAGGCCCAGAATTTCAAAGAGAGAGGAGGAGTATGAGGATGTAGAAGGAGGAAGGCAAAGGGGAGGGGAAAGGGGTAAAGTACTTATAATCTCAAAAAAATGAACAATAAAAAAACTTCACTGTCTTGTGGACAGATACAAATGAAACCTGTAACTGGAGGTTTCTCTCCAGCTCACCAGTTCCCAAAGAACCACTCAGAGACCTAATATTAATTACAAACTGTTTGGCCTATTAGCTCAGGCTTATTATTAATTAGCTCTTACAACTAAATTAACCCATTTCTATATATTTTACCACAAGACTTGTGGCTTCTTACTTCACATCTTTCTTCCCTAGTGGCTAGTGGCATCTCCCTGACCTTGCCTTCTTTCTCCCAGTGGCTCTGCTTGGATTTCCCTCCTGGCTTTATTCTGCCTGGCTATTGGCCAAGTCATCTTCCCTACTAACCAATGGTAATAAAACATATTCATAGCATACAGAGAGACATCTCACAGCAAAAACCAGAAAAAGACTTGGAGAAAAAAGAAGGAGGAGGAGGAGGAGAAGGAGAAGAAGCATCTGCTATAAACTGCTGGGAAAATGCAAATATATGCATTTTCCTGTAGACTTAGTTCTAAACCTCATCACCATGTCACAAACGCTGCCCAAGTCTGGATTTGGGGATACCTTTAAGTAGAGAGAGCCTCCATCATTCCCTTTATAAACCCCTGAGCCAATCCTTGTGGAAGACTCAAGATCCTTCACAAGCCCACTTGACTTGATGCATATTCTAACACATTTTCCAGAATGAGATTCTCCCCCTCACAAGTCATGAAGAACCATACCATGTTCAACTGGGAGAAAAATAAGGCAAGGATGGGTATGTCTGAACGCATAGCAACCTTAACCAAATAACACATGTGTAAGGCCACGTTTTAAAGTGACCATAAAATAAACAATTCTTCTCCTCAAAGGAGAAGGGTGGAAGAAGAGGACAGTGCAAACATGCAGATCTGGATCTAAGTTCATGCATTTCCCCAGTGCTCTTTTCTTTTACAATGACAATTACACGATTCAATTTTACCTTCCTTGCTTTCCTAATTTAGACTACTTACCGGAAAACATACCTCTCAGAATAGTGAAAAAAAAAAAAAACACTTCTGTGCAACCCCAGAGAACATGAGACACTATCACTTACTTGTCTTGGAAAAGATGTATTCACTACTCCAGGGGTCATTTAATTCTTCTTATGTATTAGGACTCACAGCAATGTCTGCCTGCAGATGTTCACAGAACTACCACCTAGCACAGCAGGCTCTGGTGGCAAACACTTATCAGCACTACAATACCTTTAGGGATGTATCTATGTCATGCCAGAAAGAAGGATACAATCAGCAGCAGAAATTTACTTTCTCAAATTCTTAAGACTCAGTCAAAATTATACTCCTCAAAATTTCAGCTATCTTAGAGTGAGGCAAAGAAAATGCTGGACCCTGGAAGAATCAAACATATCCTTGGCAGCAGTAGGATAAGCCCAAAGATCACCAAAAAGTTACATGTAGATATTCCTCAGGAGGGGAGATATTATGAAAATAGAAATCCTAAAAGTTGAATTGAAATGAACAGAAATGTAACAGAGGGAGTTTAAAGAAGATGAAAAATATGCTAAAATAACTTGGATAAAACCACAGTGAAATATTACTGTGCCAGATGACAACACAATAAGACGCCTGGCCATGCTGAGTTAGCTTAAGTGCATAACACAAATGAAATAAAAATGAAAGTACAGAGAAGATGGCAGAAATAAAATAGCCAGTAAGAATGAACCAGCTTGTAATTGGTATTTCCAAAGTAAAGGAGCATTAATGCCCATAAATATACCAGTATCTTCATAAAAGCATAGATGTGGCCATAAAAAAAACAAAAAACAAAAACAAGGTAAGACCAGGAGGGTGGAGGTGGGACATTAACAGTGACACCCACATCACTTCTTTCTGGAGCAACTTCCTGGTACTAAAGGAACAACAAAATGATAGAATTTTTCATTTTCAGTAGGTAGTAACTTTGATATCCCTGATATTTTTCAGGTTTAAAGTCACTGACACATGTAGAATTTTGTATTGAACACAAAATTTTTCAAAATGCCCTAGAGAAAGGTCAGAGGAACCCACCTCTCTCCTGGGGATTGGGACAGGAGTTAAATATCTTTAGAGCACTGCTAAATACTGTTAAGTCACTCTGAATAAAAACCTTAACTGGAAGCATATAGTTGATTCTTCCTTTAAATAAGCTAAAATGTTGCAGGCCAGTGTGAGTTCACTCCCTAATTAGCAATTGTTAGACCCTTTCCCGGTGGCTGGCTGGTTTAGTGAAGGTCTGTCAGCCACGCAGCCAGTTTAACAGCTCTCACAGGAGCACTGTCTTCTTCAGACACTCCCAGATGTCTTGACAAAGCTTGATCCTGAAGCACGAGTCTGGCTCCAGAAGGCACACCAACCAGGACTGATTGAAAACAGCTCCTGCTTGAAGTTGTGCCATCACAGCCCTAGGTGGACTCTCAAAGAGCCTGTAGTCAACTGTTAAAACCAAACCAGAGGGGAATCACTTCCCCTGATGGCCCACCAGAAGACCTGTGATTGGTGGAGACATAGTACTCCATTTGCATGACAATAGTCTTGATTGGTGCAAACACCCTGGTCATTCTGTCTCTCTAGATTTGGAACCAAGCTGCTTCAAGGATTACAATGAGTGCTTTCACAGATCTATAGCCTCCTGCATCCAGATCCAAAAGTCTCCTGAAGCCTAGAATGGAAATACAACTGTTCTTACATCTGTTTAAAGGGTTTAGGTCATTATTATAATCCTTTCACCCAAGACCCTATATCATTATTAGCAACTTCCTCCACACATTTCTGTAAAGATGGACATGGTACAAATTCCTCCAGGAGGATAAGAAACACAATGAACCTCCATCAGTCTCAGCTGGGACCAAAACCCAAAAGGAGAGTGTTATACGTGTATTATGTATCAGTCACTCTTGTAATCAAAGATGTAAAATTCAAAGGAAAAAAATCCTCACTTCTACTCCAAGAGAAATATATTTTAGAGAAATGGAAACAAAGTCTAATTTGTTTTAAAAGTTAATGCAGCCCAGGGCACGTAACAATTACCTAGCCAAGGTAACAGAATAACCATGCTTGAAATGGATGACCGCAGTGACTTCCCATGGTACAGGTCCTAGAGCAGCTTCTACACAGGACCTGGTAGGTTCCTCTCTGGCTGTTAGAAAGACTTCATTTACAATGTGATAGCTCAAGAAATAACAATTTGGCAGGGAAGAGCTTGATTGATGTGGGATTCTGCTCTGTACGCTATGAATGTTTTATTACCATTGGTTAATAAAGAATCTGCTTCAGCCTATAGCAGGGCAGACTATAGCCAGGCTGGAAGAGAGAGCTAGAGAGAGCAGGGAGAGTCAGAGTGATGCCATGTAGCTTCTGAAAGATGCAGACGCCCAGAACCTTTACCAGTAAATCACAGCCTCATGGTAATACACAGAAATGGGTTAATTCAAGATGTAAGAGCTAGCTAGAAATATGCCTGAGTCATGGGCCAAGCAGCATTGTAATTAATACAGTTTCTGTGTGATTATTCGGGTCTGAGTGACTGGGAACAAAAGAGCAGTCTCAGTTCATAAAATGGCAGCCATTGTGGGGCTAACCCATGTGACCAGCCACACACTTTGTATCCAGGTGCTTGTATGCCCACTTGGGGTTAGGAGAACAGTAGCTGAAGTCATGCCTGCCACTTAGCACCCCTGCCTGAGAAAGCAGATGGATCCAGTGTGCTAGGCATGCACAGGCAGGAAAGCATGACAGATTCCCACCACCATACATGGAGACATTTCTATGCCATGCAGCATGCTGCATGACAGATTTGGCTTTTACTCAGAGAAAAAGGGTTTATGTGCTGCACAGTGCTTCCCAGACTGGAGGAGGGGAGTACAGCTCCCACCTAGCAGTCCCAGAGCTCGCCGTAAGTGTACCTCTGCCATAGGGAAAGGCCAAGAGATATGGAGCTAGCATCCAGGTCTACCGCACACTGTTTATCATTTTAAAAAGCTCCTTGTCAAACAAGGATTTTAGATGCACTATAGGACAGATTCAGACATAAAAGACCTCTAAAAGAGATACAGTGTGTTCAAAAAATGTATGTAGGCTTAGGAGAGAGAAGAAAAAGAGTATAGACAGCTATAAAAAGAAATAGTTTTAAAAAATAAAACAAAGCCTTTAAAGAGACAGTGAAAGTAATATAAAAGAGTATAGACAGTCATATATTAAAGGAATAAAGAAAAATAAGCCACATAAAGATGGAAAATACACAGAGACTCTGGATTATGTATATTATTGTGTTTTCTTTAATTTTTTTAATTGCAGAGAGACATTTGATTCTGGAGGATGCTAAACTGAACCAACATAAAGGCATCTTGACTTCAAAATTTGGGTCTAAGGATGTGTTTTTTTGGAAAAGAGGCTCTGCTTTGGTTTTCACAGAAGATGAGAATCTGGGCATTTCTTCCAGGCTAGTGTGGTTTGATGGAACAAAACCCCCCAAAAGGTCTCAGTGAACCCTAAGAATATTTTGCCCAATAGTCAGCAGGAAGTAGTCTTGAAAACTATGCCCAAATTCCCAAAATGATTGTGTATAAATGTTTGTTTTCATTTAAAGGGGGATATGACAGATATGAATAATTTGCATTGGTATGGATCTTGTTCTATTGATATAAATTTGAGGTCAAATTTGTTACACTATGTATATATACATATATATTTCTACTCTTGTTTAATGTATTATGTCTATACAGCTAATTTATAATATATAGTTAAGAAATACAGATTGATAGTCATTTATAATAACCAAACCTTTAATTATGTTAATTAGGTTTTCTGGGTATATGGAGATACATTTCAGTTAAATAGATAATCTTCAGCACTCCAAAGACCTACAGAATATGACATTTAAAATGTTTTAAGATGTTTTTCATCTTAGCCATCCTGACATGTGTAAGATGGTATCTCGTAGTTGTTTTGATTTGCATTTTCCTGATGGCTAAGGACACTGAGAATTTCCTTAAGTGTCTTTCAGTCATTTGAAATTCTTCTGTTGAAAATTTTGTTTACATCTGTACCTTATTTTTTAATTGGATTATTTGATATTTTTATTTCTAATTTCTTGAGTTCTTTATATATTTTAGAGATCAGTCCTTTGTCTGATGTGGGGGTTGGTGAAGATCTTTTCCCATTCAGTAGGCTGACTTTTTATCTTATTGACTGTGTCCTTTGCTTTACAGAAGCTTCTCAGTTTCAGGAGGTCCCATTTATTTATTGTTGTTCTTAGTGTCTGTACTACTAAGGTTATATTTAAGAAGTGGTCTCCTGCGGCCATGCATTGAAAGCTACTTCCCACTTTCTCTCCTAGCAGGTTCAGTGTGGTTGAATTTATATTGAAGCCTATACATTTGGACTAGAGTTTTATGCATGGGAATAGATATGGATCTATTTGTATTCTTCTACATGCTGACATCCACAGATTCTCACCTCCTATGAAAACAAAGGCAGAATCTCTTTTCCAAAGCAACATATCTTTAGACCCAAATTTTAAAGTCAAGACACCTTTATGTTGATTTAACTGAGCAGCTCTGAGAACCAAATGTCTCTCTGCAGTTAAAAAATTAAAAGAAAACACAATAATATATATAATCTAGACTCTCTGTGTATATTTTATCTTTATGTGGCTTATTTCTTCTTTATTTTCTTTACTCCTTTAATTTATTACTTCTGTACTCTTTTATATTGCTTTTACTGTCTCTTTAAAGACCTTATTTTTAAAAACTATTTCTTTCGTTTTATAGCTATCTATACTCCTTTTCTTCTCTCTCCCAAGCCTACATACATTTTTTGAACACACTGTGTCTTGTTTAGAGGTCTTTTGTGTCTGAATCTCCCCTACTGAGTATCTGAAATTCTTTTCTGACAAGGAGCATTTTAAAATGGTAAGCACTGAGGTTGCAGCAGCCCTGGATGCTGGCTCCACCTCTCTCAGCCTTTCAATATGGCAGAAGTACATTTACTACCAGCTCTGGGACTGCTGAGTAGGAACTGTACTCACCACCTCAACTCTGGAAAGGAGCATGCAGCACATAAACCATTTTTATCTGAGTAAAACTAAAATCTGCCACATGGTCTGGAAATATTTCTGTGTATGGTAACAGAAATCTGCCATGCTCTCCTGCCTGTGTATGCCTAGCATACCTGATCCTGCCAGTTGCTCAGGCAGTGAGTGTTGAGCTGCTGGCATGTTCTCAGTTACTTTCCTTCTAACCTTGAACATGTGTACAAGGACCCAGACCTGAAGTATGTGGCAGGCCATGCATGTTGACCCCATTTGCTCAGATGTCATTTGTAAAATGAGACTGCTTGTTTGTTTTCCAGCCGCCCAGAACTGAATAATCACACAGAAACTATACTAATTATAATACTGTTCAGCCAATGACTCAGATATATTTCTAGCTAGCTCTTATATCTTGAATTAATCCATTTCTACTAATCTATGTATTGCCACAAGATTGTGGCCTACCAGTAAGGTTTTCCAGCATCTTTATCCTTTGGCAGCTACATGGTGTCTTCTTGACTCTGCGTATTCTTTCTATATATCTCTGTTCAGATTTTCTACCTGGTTGTACTCTGCTAAGCCATTGGCCCAAATAACATTATTCATCAAACAATAAAAGCAACACATATACAGAAGGACCTCCCACATCACTGATGAACTTTTCCAGTACAAGGCAAAATAGATTGTCAAATTTTCTGCTTCATGGAAAAGTCTGCCAGATACTATGGGTCTGTAGGCTAAAGATGGATGCCCTGATGTTACAGAAGAACTTTGGGTGACTGTTGAGGCAGCAAGATGTCTCTGTCAATTCTAGAACTTTGGAAGTTGCTTACAATGCACTTCCTGTTTACTTAGGTAATATTATATCTTTCTGGGGTCTTTGAAGAGTTAAAGACAGATAGCTATAGTTAAGTTTTCCTTAGTTATGATAAAAGATAAATTAGATATAAAACATTAGACACAAAGATAGGATAGACGATAGAGTATTTTCCTTACTTTCCTAAATATAAATGCACTAAATATTGTAACTATAATTCTTGCTTGATAACCATTTTGTATATGTAATTTTATTATGTTAAAATTAAAACCTTCCTTTATTTAGACAGAAAAGGGGAGATGATATGGGATTCCTTTCTGTATGCTATGAATATGTTTTATTACCATTAGTTAATAAAGAAGCTGCTTTGGCCTATAGCAGGGCAGAATATAGCCAGGCTGGAAGAGAGATAGAGAGAGAGTAGGCGGAGTAAGAGAGATGCCATGTAATTGCCAAAGAAGACAGCTGCCCAGAACCTTTACTGATAGGCCAGTCTCATGACAATACACAGAATAATAGAAATGGGTTAATTCAAGATGTAAGAGCTAGTAAGGAGTACAACCAAGCTATTGGCCAAATAGTATTGTAATTAATATAGTTTCTGTGGGATCATTCGGATCATGGTGGCCAGGAAATTAAAGAGCAATCTCTGCCTATTCATCAGCCTGGGTAGAAGCTGAGGATAAAGATACTATCTCAGGTAGTACATAATCACAAGTGTCTCACGAGATGGTGAGACAAGCCTGTGACATACAGGCATTGGTCACCACACGCATCTCATGAGATGGTGAGAGACCAGCCTGTAACATAAAGCCTTGAGTATATATATGTCCATGGGCACTCCATGAAAACAGACAGTGAATTTATAAGGTTCTTCATCTGAAAAACTCCTTGGTAAAAGTTCATCACTTATCCCCAGTAAAACTTAATTGGAAGGATTGCCCATGGCCTTTCAGGTACAATAAAGCTTCTATAAAGTCTCATAATGAGTTCTCAGACAGCACCACCAAGTGCATATACACAAAAAATGCACAAAATTATGTGATAAATAAGGCTGGCATGTCTCACAGATGCCATTAAACATGAACAGACCCTAAGAGTATCTCTTCACAGAATAAAGACAGAATAGCAATTTATCATTGGAGTTAAGTTATTAATGGTATATGATGCCAATATTTGAAATTATATTTCAACACATAATAATTATTAGATAGAAAGACAAAATGTCCAACAGCATTAAATGCTGCCATGATTGTGAGTCTACTGTAAGATTTCAGGATCTGCACAGTGAAAATTAAAAATGTTTTTGAGGAGATTTTAAGGTTTGTATAAAATATAGTTCACACCTCTGGGTTAGGTGAGTTAATATTTCCAAGTTCTCGATTTTCTCCAAATTAAATGATACATTCAAAATCATAGAAATTATAATCTCAGAATTTATTTTTTTAAAA
The DNA here is from genome assembly GCA_004026605.1 of Ondatra zibethicus. NCBI lineage: Eukaryota > Metazoa > Chordata > Mammalia > Rodentia > Cricetidae > Ondatra > Ondatra zibethicus. The sequence continues at coordinate 72 of PVIU01022813.1, read as the reverse complement.
TCAAGAAAGTGACCACAAATTTTAAATGGAAACAGAAAAAGGCAGCTATAGTCAAGGAAGTGTTGAAGAGAA